>JAMZEH010000025.1:722500-862500 GCA_024699665.1 Ostrea denselamellosa
TGTAGAGTAATCAATTCTACGCCGCGTCACTTACCTCTTTCTTCACTCCTTCCTTGGACTGTCGGCCCTTTTCCCGCCAGTGTTCCAACAGAACCTGCACGGCTTGTTCCTTTTCCCGGATTCCCCGGATTTGAACCCCCCAGCTCTTCAGAATTTCCCGGGCTGTCAAGAGATCCGGGATGTTTAGAATGTCTTCTTCGCACGTTACGCGGTAGCTATCCCTACGAACGAAGCTTTCAGACGACATTTTATTCTTAACTGAAATTCTCTCCAAGTTCTATTCTATGTCTGTATGTGTCGTCAATGCATCCGGCACGAGATATACCACCACTAAAACTCGTCACAGACGATGATTTTGGTAGCGTATTTCGATTGTAATGGCTGACGATTTAAATTCTTCCTCATTCTTGTCAAAACATAACGACTGTCTTCAGTGCCAGGCCTTCTTAACAGAAAGACTGGGCAGGTACAATAGGCAAATGTACACCCAATAGTGCGTTATAAGGGCTATTTAAATAAGCTATGTGGTGCATGTAAGCAGAAAACGTTCACAATTCATTAACAGGCGCATTGAATAAAACACAATAAGAACAAATAATTCCTATCTGCAGCTTATATCACAGTCTGAATCAATACAAAACTAAAACTCTCTCTCTCTCTCTCTCTCTCTCTCTCTCTCTCTCTCTCTCTGTGTGTGTGTGTGTGTGTGTGTGTGTGTGTGTGTGTGTGTGTTTAAACATGTTGGAGAGTTAGTACTATTAATGAAACGTTTTTCGTCAGTGGAAAAATAAAATCACAGAAAACAAGTGATTAAGATATTGCATGCTCTTTAAATTTTTTTTTGTTTTGTTTTGTTTTTGTTTTTTTTTGTTATATTGTATATAAAATAAAACTGGTTATCTGGTCAGAGATGGACGAAAGTTTTAGATAACTAGAAATCATTTGAATCTGCGAGTTTTCGGGTCTTTCATGAATATCATAAGGTACGTTTGGACACAAGTATAGTTGGAAGATGTGCAAGAATTTTTTTATATTACATTTTTGAGATGGCAATGCAGAAATCCAGCCAAATACGGCATCAATCGTGTGCAGATTGTCCTGCGCCGTAAATTTCACGCTTTTGTAAGGGGCGGATCTCTGGTCTGTTGCTATAGTTTTCTAGTGAGCTACAGATCTCTAGCTAGTTAACACAGGGCTACTCTCCATGGTCTATTGAGAGAGGTAATTCAAGAAGAGGGAGTTCATAAATCCTGGACATTTTATTTTCTGTGTATGCATGTCAAGCTTTGTATCGTAGTTGGCTTTACTGTACCCCGCCATTAGCCGTTCCTATAAAGAGATCAGACGACAGGGGTCTAAGTCAGCTATTCCTGGAGATAAACCTATCCTAAACGTTACCACCAAACTTAGCCTATGCAGATTTTGACTGAACAGACACTTATGCCAGCCCAGCAATGAGTACAAATATCTAACATGTTTAAAAACTTGAATACCACGAGAGTACCATGATCCGATGCATTTGATGACGTAGATGTCCTGAAACCAAGTGATTGTACATCAACAGACCCGGAGTCAACACTACGCTGACTGGCAGACTTTTTGGTCTCAGCTGTTCGGCAACTGGCGGGCGGGTTTCTCCTTTTGAACTTTGGGTGACGGAGTACCCACCGCCATTTTTCCATACAAAGGTTAGATATACATGTATTGTCAGTGTACGCCCAATGAATCATTGCTGGGCCTGGGTCCGGGTGACAACCTTTCGAATTGCACGAGATTGACTGTGTATTGTTCAACGTTCCGCTCAAGAATCGTTCACTCATATGGAGACATCACCGTTTCCGGTGAATTTCTGCAAAATTTAAACTCTGTGCTTAGCGTTTATGGCCTTTGACACATCTGCTGTTACACGGGACCCCCTCCACGTGACCCTAGCAGAGTGACGGTGTTACACGGGACCTCGGTTTTTGCGGTCTTATCCGAATGAATTGCACGAGAAGCAGACACCTATTGCCCATTGGGTACCGGTGAACATCATGATCTCGAAATGCAGACGATTGATTTATATTGAATGACAAATATTAATAAATTTGTTTTGCAATATATATATATATATAGATATAGATATATATTGAATAATTTTCATTATCATAGAAATGAATTAACAATTATCGACTTTATTGTTGTATTACAAAAATAGTAAATGCAAGTGAGATGTTTATCATAATCAGTTATTACGTATGAAGGTATAATCAGTTATTACGTATGAAGGTATATCGCAAAATAATGACATCGGCATTCCTCTGATCTTTGGATTATGAACCAGTCCCAGTACGTCTAGAAACCGTGGCATTGTCTGGGTTACTTGAAAACCCACGAATTTCATCAGGTTTCCAGATCCGGAGCCCGTGGGGATCCGGGTTGTTAGAATAGATCCTCAGTACCCCTTGCTTGTCGTAAGAGGCGACTTAATGGGACGGTCATTCGGATGAGACTGCAAAAACCGAGGCTCCGTGTCACAGCAGGTGTGGCACGTAAAAGATCCCTCCCTACTCAAAGGCCATTAAGCGCCGAGCATAGGCCTAACTTTGCAGCCCTTCACCGGCAATGGTGACGTCTCCATATGAGTGAAAGATTCTCGAGCGGGACGTTAAACAATATTTAATCAATCAATCCAGATCCGGATTTTATCCCGGCCACGATTTTTCAGATTGGCAACCTGCCAAATCAACAGCGAACTGTATTAGTTTTGATTGATTTATTGGGGGGGGGGTTGTTTCCGCCACACTCAACAATTTTTCAATTATCTGATGCCGTCCAGTTTTTTATTGGTGGAGGAGAGAACCCTGATACAACGTACCCGGGAAGAGACCACCAACCAAAAGTAAACTGGGAAACTTTTTCACATATATCGGCGCGAGTATTAGTATTGAGGAAGCTAGACGTCAGTATCGACAAAATAGCAGAGCTCATTATAAAACTTCTATCCTTATTTGTCAGGTAGGAATCAAATGTACCCCCCCCCCAAAAAAAGGAAAGAAAAAACCCAAAAAACAAAAACACCACAAATATTCTCTACTATAAAATTGGAAAATTTAAAGGTGATGAAACTTCAAATGGTTTTTATTTCAAAGGACGAAGTTTTATGGTTTGTCCGATTACAAGACTTTAGATAATTTTGTTTTGTCTAGAGGGTCATGCAAAAGTTTGGTATGATTCTTTGCCTAATGAACAAAAATCCAACTGGGAGACAATTTTAATTATTTCGACAAAAATTTCTAGCGTTCGACATTTTTTTTTAATTTATCAGTACTGCAAATGAGATTGATTGATTGATTGATTATTTATTGCTTTTCGCCACACTCAACAATTTTTCAGTTATCTGGTGGCATCCAGTTTTTGTAGGTGGAGGAGAGAACCCAGATACAATGTACCTGGGAAGAGACCACCGACCTTCCGCAAGTAAACTGGCAAACTTGCTCACATAACGCCGCGGCCGAGATTCGAACACGCGCCGACAGACTGCAAATGAGACAAAACATTGTTGAATTTGTGTGTGATTATATATTAACAAGAATAATTAAAACGATCAGAATTGTACCAGAAAATATTTTATTGTATGTTGCAATGAATGATTTAGGGAACGGGATCAAATCTTTTGTAGTCACACAAAATCCAAGGACAATGGAACAATTGAGATCTGTAAGCTATTGGCAGAAAAGTGTACGTATCGACTGTCTCAAATCAGTACATGAGAACACGTGAAAATTAAGAAATATAGGGAGGGGGGTCAAGTTTGTGCAAATGGGGACCAACATCAATTTCCAAAGGAGGATGATAGCGAAATAGCAAAAATATACTGACAAATTTAAAAATCTTCTCCAGAACCATTGAGTCATTTTCAGTTAATCTAAGTACAAATCATTCTTGAATAAAGAAAATTAAAGTTGTTCAAATGAAGTCATTTAAAAATCTTTTCAAGAACCACTGGGCCAGAAAAGTTCAAATTTAATGAAAGCTTCCTGATACAGTGCAGATTCAAGTTTGTCAAAATCATGGCCTATGGGGATAGGGTAGGGCCATAATAGGGGATAGAAAATTTATATGCGAAAGTATAGGGAAAAAATATTTAACACCGCGGGGCCAATTTCAATTAAATTCGTCCTTGAGTTAAGGGGATTCAGGTTTGTTCAACCCTGAGGGTATCCGGGTTAGAATAGATCCTCAGTACCCCTTGCTTGTCGTAAGAGGCGACTAAATGGGGCGGTCCTTCGGATGAGACAGCAAAAACTGAGGTCCCGTGTCACAGCAGGTGTGGCAGATGAAGACCCCTCCCTGCTCAAAGGCCCTGAGCTCCAAGCATAGGCCTAAATTTTGCAGCCCTTCACCGGTAATGGTGACGTCTCCATATGAGTGAAAAATTCTCGAGCGGGACGTAAAACAATGTATAATCAATCAATCAATCAAATGAAGAGTTATGCCCCTTCAAAAGGGAGATGATCACAAAAAGATGCAAAAATAGGGTGACGTCATTTAAAAATCTTCTCAATAACCACTTTGCCAGAATAGTTCAAATTTACATAAAATCTTCCTGATATAGTGCAGATTCAAGTTTGATTAAATCTGGTAGGGTGGGGCACAATAGGGAATCAAATTTTTACATACGAAAATAAGGGAAAAAATCTTTTCAAATCTTCTGAAGAACCACTGAGCCAGATAATTTCAAGTTTACAGCTTCCTGACATCGTGTAGATTCAGTTTTGTTAAAATCATGGCCCAGGGTGGTAGAGTGGAGCCACAGTAGGAGATCAAAGTTTTACATGCAAATATCTAGAGAAAATCTTTAAATATGGGTCAAGGTGACTCAGGTGAACGATGTGGCCCATGAACATCTTGTTATAATAAAAATGAATTATCAGTTATCAGCTTTAATGTTGTATTAGAAAAGCACGAAACTCAAGTGAGAATGTATCAATTTTCACATAATCAGTTGGTATATTGCAAAATAACACCGGCATTCCTTTGATCTTTGCAATTACCGCGGTAGAATACCCAGTAGACAATTTGCACCACAAAGCCAACAAGCAGAAAGATACGACAAGCAGAAAGATACAGAAAGATACGACCTAGCCCTGCTGCAAATCTTATTAAATATACATTAACACAACACTAAAGCATGTGTGCATGGGGAAGTTGTTTTTTTTTAGTTGTTGTTTTGTTTTTTTGTGTGTGTGTATGTGTATGTTTGTGTGTGTGTATGTTTGTTTATGTGTGTGTGTGTTTGTATGTGTCTGTGTGTCTGTCTGTGTGTGTCTGTATGTGTGTGTGCGTGTGTATTTGTGTGTGTGTGTGTGTGTGTGTGTGTGTATGTATGTGTGTGCGTGTGTGTGTGTGTGTGTGTGCGCGCACGGAGATAAATTACATGTAGCTATTTGCCACAATTGTCAAAGAATAGGGCACTTTTCTAGGCATGCAGACAGACGCATACCCCAACCATAAGAAAAAGGATCCGCGCCTGTTTCTAAAACAAGGCAAAACAAACAAGCAATAGTAAAGAAACAAAACAGACATCCCCCCTTAAAAAAACCCAAACAAACAAAAGCAATAAACAAGTAAGCATTTGCACCGTTAGGGACAGACATAATGATGAGTCAGATGATGCACTGGTTACTTTTGCAGATAAATGCTGTGTCCTTGTTTTCATTCAATGATTTAAAGTCAGTGGTCTATTCTACACGGGATTCTATTTCAGCTGTTAATTTACAAGTGTTGAATAAAGTCTGGACGAAACTTGATACGATACAAACCACCTTCCAAAATCTGCCGAGTCTTTTTTTTATGAGTAATTCCAATGTAGTAGTCGAGGTGTGTGTGTGTGTGTGTGTGTGAGGTGGCCGTTCGCTCTACACGATGACTTTGTACAGACTTGTATAGCATAACTATTGAAGAAAATGTGAAATACCAAGAAAAATGCTATTTTATATACCAAATGCTATTTTAGATACTAGGTTGTGTTATTTTAAGTCCTAGGTTATGTTATATTATTTGAAATAATAGGTTATGCTATCTTAAATACTATGCTATGTTAATTTAAATACTAGTTTATGTTAATTTAAATACTAGGTTATGTAATTTGAAATACTAAGTATAATTTCATTTCCAACAGTGAAATACTATAATTTATCCATTGAAAAAAAAAAGATATTTTACAGTGTGAAAAATAACACGTTATTGTCGCTGTGAGAAAATAAATGATTGTGACGTCATGTTGGGCGTTGCTATACATCCTGTAATATTTGAAATAAACCTACTCTAAAATCAAAGTATATGTAATAAACAAAAAATTCAAATGAATGTCTTGCAGTAGAATATGGAATGTATTTCACTCGTAAGACAAGATTTTATAATATTTATTTTCACTTGTATATAAATATATTTTAAAACATATCCTGACTTACTCGTGAAATAAACGCCATATCCAATGACAAAGCACTGAATATCTTCTGTACTGGCCTATGCTATTTGAAACGGCGACGGATATGCAGGTTGCAACCCCCACCCCACCCCCCCCCCCCCTGTTTGGTGAACATTTGTATCTTTTTTTTTTCTTCTTTTTTTTTTTTTTTTTTTTTTTTTTTGCTATTTTGGGCTCTTCATACCCCCCCCCCCCCCTACTTGGATGGATCGTAACACCTCCTGTGAAATACTTCCATGTAGATTACGCTATCTATCATTGCATCCGATATTAAATTCCTGTTGAGAATGTTATTTTAAAAAAAATAAATGTAAAGAAATGTATGCAAAGTATCTATTTAGGAGAGCATTCCACATTAGAAAAATGCATGAGAAACAATTCACAGGGAACAATTATCAGATAGGTCTCTCCCTATCACTGAAACAGGTACTCGCAATTAAGGTCTATAAACACAAACCTTAAATAAAATTTTGCGATAAATGACCAAACCTCTTCGTTCAGTAGGAAATCAAAGATTCTCAGTGTTAATCTTTGTGTCGTTAGCATACTTAGAAAAATACATGTATATGTCTGGTCATCTTCGTCAGCCAAGGTATTACAATCATCTCTGCTCTTCTTCAACGAGCGGACCGTAAACCCTGGCTACACCCATTCTCAGTTAATGTGTGCATTACTGTCGCCGGCGTTTATATTGATTATTCATAATGTTTGGTGCAGTGTTACTATTTTCTGAAGAGCTAAATAGTTTTTTTGTTTTTGTTTTTGTTGTTTTTTTTTTTCTAAAAGAGATTGAAAGATATTTACCCATTGATATGCACACTGAATACAGCCAGGACTTCCGGTATGCACAAAAATGAAACGCACGTTACTGTCGCCAGACCAGGTATTTTATATTTCAGTAGCAGTGTTTACGCATAATAACACTTTGTTAGGTTTTTGAATTAAGTTAGATAGTACGAATGAGACAAAAAATAATATGTTTCATCGTGTATTTTCAGTTTTGGAAAATAAATGATCTTCTAAAGTCATTATTTCCCCGATTCATAGGTTTTAACATTTAATTGATTGATTGATTGTATGTTGTTTTACGTCCCGCTTGAGAATTTTTCACTCATATGGAGACGTCACCATTGCCGGTGAAGGGCTGCAAATTTAGGCCTGTGCTCGGCGCTCAGGGCCTTGAGCAAGGGGGGGGGGATCTTTATCGTGCCACACCTGCTGTGACACGGGGCCTCGGTTTTTGCGGTCTCATCCGAAGGACCGACCCATTTAGTCGCCTCTTACGACAAGCTAGGGGTGCTGAGGACCTATTCTAATCCGGGTCCCCACGGGGCTTTTACATTTAAGATAATATAGCGAATAATTTCCCGCCTATATATGAGTTTTCTTTTCTAATAATGGTAGCTTTACAACTCCCAAATATAACAAAGATATTTTCTTTGTATATATATTAGAATTATTCATATATGATACTTTTTATTCGCATAATCCGAATTTAAGTATCGTGTTCCCTAAGCGTAAAAAAAAAAAAAAAAAAAAAAAAAAAAAACTAAAAAAAAAACTCCCGAATTTTTCAATGCAGTAACTACATTGTGTAATACATCTTCCGTATTTTTAATAGAATATAAAAATTTATGTTTGTTTGTTTGTTTGTTTATAGCCGCCTGAGCAATGACATAGCGTTGACCTTTGAGTTTTTGTATAACAATGTATTGGTTAAAATGTACGTTATCAAATCATAAAAAATAATGTGTTTAAAAATGTGTCCAACTTTGCATAAAGTGCATGACCGCGTGGTTTTGAAAACCTCCAAGTTTAAGAAACGAGAGAAAATAAAGACAAGACAAAAATCGGCAATATGAGATAAGTGACGAGCTCACTAATTTTGAAATCTTGTGGTGTAAACACATACAATATGTAATATAATGTTATCATGCAAATAAATTTTATAAGATAAATGTGTATTTTTCCCATTTCTGAACTTGCAAATAATGTTCTACTTATATCAATACGACATTACGCGGGGAAATATACGTGATATTTTGTAACGTGTATTTCTTATATCTTCGTAAACTACTCGATTTATTCATGAACTTTACATTCTTTCTATCACGATACTTTATTCCTACTGTCAGAGAATTATAGCTTTAAGTATTCTAAGCGTTAATATATATTGTGTGTAGTGATAATAACGAAGATATAGATTACAGATTTGTTTTAACTCATATGTATTATAGTATGGCTAGATTGAAGGAATATGAAATATTTTATGTAATATCAATTGAAAATGATAGTTTTCCAATTCAATATGATGTTGCTCAGAATCAATATTTCTATCAAATCATTTTCAAATATATTTATAATAAATAATTCGTAAAGAAGAATTCCATATTTATGTTGGTAACGTACCTATAATCTGCATGTTAACATATAACCAGCATTACAATGAAACTCTCTGGGAAGAAGACCTGTTTCTGTTTTACTTAAGCTTGTGATTCTAAACTATCAAACACGTAGAATCGAAAGCATGTTTCTCCCTTTTTAATAATGGCCATTATTCATTTTGTAATGCATATAAAGGATATATTTAGTGACTGGCCCCTGCTATCTTTAACTCTAACAGTGAATGAAAACATGTGAATTAACACGATTGAGCATTAATAGCAAAAGACTTCATCCCACCCACCCCGATTTAAGAATATGAAGTTTTGGGATTTTTTTTTAGTACCCAAAATGGAGACGATATAAAAAATGAAGTTTTCGAAAAAAATCTTTGAGGTAGTCATTATAGAAGACCTTCCCCACCCCGTCATTTTGATGACATTTGCTAATGTGACATGTACGTTACTGTACATTGTCGCTGTGCAAATCTGTATCGAATTACCCGTTATCGTTTTCAAATTCTGCTCAAATTAAATGTACGTTATTTTCATTAACATCCCCCCACCCCCACCCCAAACTCATAGATATATTGAACAACACCAAACTTAACGTTTGCTCTATTTTTGTTCTTTGCTGCGCATGTGTTTTGTATGTTGGATATAACCTATGTTAGTTGTTAGACTTTTATAGAGAAAAGAGCCATGAACCTGTCTGTGAAATGTACGTTACCATACGGGGACTTTAAAATAAGTTTCAGTATTGCTTTAGTATGAGGGAATACAAAGCTATGACATGTTCTATAGTTGGACGATGTCTTGAATTTTTATTTCTCTAAAGGATATCAAGATTATTACACATGTAGAAAGCTGCATGAAAAACGAATACAGTGCAAATTTCGAAGTGACAAGAGAATACCATGACAGAAAAATAGTGTCTTCGGAGTGGTTTTCTAGCCATGTGAAATATATACTTCAAAACTCTGTTTCCATTGATATATTCAATATTCTTTCGGCACATTTTCGATTCAGAAATACGTATTGATAGAGAAACTAAGGCAGTGTCACCTTTCAAAAATGTGTGATCTCGTGTAATGTACATTTCAAGTGTTAATTTACTTGCTATAGGGTGCTTATGTTTGACATTGTGTAAAATAACGCATCACAATTACATGCAGATAATTATATTTCTTTTATCTGCAATTAATTAGCTATAAGAAAAAGTACAGAAAAGCGGTTTTGAATTCTTTATTTTTTCAGTTAGAAAAAAAAAGAAGTAAATTGCACACATTAACTGAGAATGGGTGGATGGCATACCACCCCCACCCCCCACCCCACCCACCACTTCACAAATATGAACAATTTAAAATAAATACATCTTCTTCTGGTAGAACTCAGAATTTTCAAGTGTCTTTGAAAATTTGCTGAAAATATTGTATTACAGAGGCAGAAAATGTCTAAAATTATACGTCCCGGAGACATCTTAAGAAGGACGGTACGTACCATTGATCATTTTCGTGATAATGTAATATTTTAATGGCATTGTGTTCTCCCCAGTAAAATTGATCTATAAGTAAGTAAGTAAATAATTTATTATAGTGACATGTGTCATCAAAATCATACGATAATACATGTTCATTCAAAAAATAGTTAAACACCCGGCCCATCGGACCTATATGTCACTGTTAACAAAAATAACATATGAGATAAATATATAAATTACACATTGCGTTTTCTATGTAACAAAGACTGCCTGTACATGTAAGCTGAATATAGGTATTTGGAAGTTTGCCTAGGAAAATTATATAGAAGAAAATTAATACATTCTAAACTAGACATAAATAAAGTTGGGTTACATCCAATACTAGTATATAGTTCTGATCGAAGATTTGACTATTTGGTACAATTTAACAAAAAGTGACACTCATCTTCCATTTCATATGAAGAACAAACATTACATAACCTGTCATCCCTTGCTTCCCCCTGTAGCCTCCAGTTTCAATTCTAATAGGGAGTATGCCACATCTGAAGTGTGCAAGGATAGATCTATGATATTTTGGGATCTATGTGTATGGGGTTTTCTAAAAAGTGACACACACACACACACACACACACACACACACATACATACACACACACTCAGGAATGAGATTTTGGTTGGGTTTTTTTTTTCTCAAATATCTGTGATATAGATTTGTTTTGATGGAAACCGGCTTAGGCCTAAAGAGGCGCTTGATATATTCGTGATTCATGAATACCAACGCCCAATTTTATACCATATTTTGAATATTGAGACATTTTTTTATTTCTATTTTGGGACTTTAGTGTTGATGAATAACAAGACAGACAACTTTTACATGAAGTCCAACAAAAATAGTTTTTCATTGCATTTGAGTTATTGCGCTTGGAAAAGGGACATACTTTATGATAGTTACAAAGTTATATAATGATTAAATTACAAAATCTTAGTTGTTTTTCACGTTGTCAATAAACATAAAAATGGAGTATGAAAATATCACTTTGATTTTTTTGTTTCGCATGTTTGTCTATATTACATCCAGTTTTAATCATCCTAACATTTTCCTCTGGAGTAAATTAACACCTAAAATTTCTCAATGTATCTGCTTTTCATATTTCTTCGTTTATAGTGTCAGGACAAGCTAACACAAGTTTCCAAATTCAATTTTTTACGGTCTTTCGGATGTGGAGGAAATGCAAATTTTCCAAGTCATAAATCGTATACAATTCAATTTTAAAGTCTTTTGATTTGATAAAATAAAATATTGAACTTTTATTTAATAATATTCAAATATAAACCTCAAAATTATATTAATTAACATGTAGTTTATGATCTTGTTATTTGAATAAAAACATCAAAGCACAACTTATATTATATTTTTATTTTATTGATCTAATAGATATATAATAAAGGGAAATAACTCATATAATGCATTCCGATAAGAATTGGTGCAGTACTTTCATTTTAATTAAATGGATAAATTGACTTTTTAAAAAAAATATTTAAAAGGAAATTTTAATGAATAAATTTTCAATGAATATTAATTACTGTGCAATCACTTTTAAAAAAAAAAAAAATCTACATATGTAATTAAATTTTCGAGGGGTGTCACTAAAATGAAGAGGACCACTTTTGAACTACTGTGGTAATAAGTGCCAGTTACTGGACTAGAAACTGGAGCAAAATGATAGGATAATCGACGGTAATGAGGAAAACAACCCCTTCGTGATCGCACCTTCAGATAACCACGTGGAGCAGCTGAGAGAGAGAGAGAGAGAGAGAGAGAGAGAGAGAGAGAGAGAGAGAGAGAGAGAGGTGGGTAGCGATAAGGTTATGTTCAGTGCATTGCTAGCAAAGACTGTTTATTCACACCTACACTTTTAAATTTTGTACTTAGAAGTGAAAACAAATCTTTTACACATATTTATGTAACACTTCAATGAAACTGGCAATAAGTTTCATTATTTATTCAACCGTATAAGGTTATAACAAAATATATTTATCATACTATTGTGAAAGATGATATTAAAGCATTACTTTCTATTACAAATAATATTACAATATAATCAACATTACAAATGAAAAAAAATTATTTTGACAGATTGTGAAAATTAAATAAATTATTATTGAGGAGATAAATTGCAATGTATTCTGTATCGTATTCATAACTTGCTCTACCACACATGCATTATGTGTTTTTTTTCTTTCTATGCTGTCAAGTGGTTACGAACACACACATAAAATTATTGGTTACTGGACGTCAGCGACATTTGGGCCTACATGAAACTAATATATTAGAGCCAGATATAATTTGTCATGCATTTGATGTCAAGATAAGTCTTCGCACCACAAATTCAGTTTAACTTTTTAATTTCTTTTTTTTAAGGGAAAGATATTTTGATAACGACTAAAGATATTTTTCACTCATTGAGTAACATGACAGCAAAAGTTATGCATTTTACTCAAAAGTTAAAAATCTTGTGTGTGTGTGTGTGTGTGTGTGTGTTCCAGTAAACACTTAAATCATGGTAAAAAAAAAAAGTTGCTACCCCCTCCTCCACAACAACAACAACATTTTAACTTTTGCTGACTTAATACTCTTTGTTCATGTCAAAAGGCACGCACACACACATACACACACACACACACATACACACACATAACGACCAGTCCGTAGTCCTCATCTCCGTCTCGCCTTTATAAATTCATTATATACATTGTAGGTAAAAAATTATAGTACTTATCTCTTTCAAATTATATTCTCGAGTTCTGATGACGTGTAATTTCTCGCAGAAAACTTCGGTATTTTATAGAAACATGCTCTTTTGTCGTTTGAAAATAAATGGGGGTTACTTTCTGAGCGACTTCAACGTGGGAAAATTGGCAATTAACATTCATTAATATTTTAATGCTAAAAAAAAGATTGTGTTAGGCCAAACGCACAAAGCAGCTGTCCCAAATACACAAGGAACGTTATCGAACTGCCCCTGATTCCTGATCATTCATGATTTGCATATGCAATGCGAAATTCAAATTATAATTACCTGTTCATAGATAAATAAATGACATGTGTTGCTGATAAAATTTACAGTTCATCTACACAAGCATTCGAAATCGATACACGTGTTTCGTCATTTAATATACTTGTACCAATACACAGTTAAAGTAAGGGGGGAAAATGGAGACAGCTTAATGTTTTGTGGCGTTACACTTGCGTTTGTAATATGCATCGACCCGCGTAGTTGATACACAAAAACAAAATGCAAAACACAATTTTAATCGTCTTTTTTCCGTCTGTTTGAACTTTCTTTGCCTTAGTTTGGCATTGTCTCTGAGTATTTAATAGAATTCAAAACAGATTTTGTCAGTCTACTTGACCTAAATACACAACCATTGTTCAAAATCAGTTCCACATTTTTGTGGCTCGGTAAAATTTATGAATTAGATACCTCTTTGGCTATCAATCAACAAGTAAAAAGCGCGTACACAATCTATTAGGTAAATCTAGTCAGGCTTTGAAAATAGACTTAAAGGGCATTGTAACAAATCCTCTCATTGGTTGAAGTCATGGGGGCGTGACCAAACTTACAGGTCTCGTTATTTTACTTACATTATTGTGTTAAATGGAATTCGGGTCTCAGGTATATTCATGTGTGCGGGAATTCATTCGAAGTTTAATAGAACACCTGTCATTTTTAAAACTCTATCGTAGTGGAAGACCCACGAGGTTTTTTCAAAGATAAGACAGCTGTTTGATATGGACCCTAACTATAATTTCAATCGGGGGGTTAATCCCCCGGATTCGTTTAATGTCGTGCCCTCATCGCAGAATTTGCAAGGAACAAATATATGGACAGGAAGTTATCCCGACTTTCAGCAGATGCAGCAAATTAACGCTCAGTTCGGAAACATGAATTTAAATAATCCTGGAACAAATTACTTGGACAGGTACATGTCTATGGCGAGAACAGGTGGCACCGCTTCCACTAACAACGGACCTTTCATTATCACTTCTGTGCAGCCTTCTCCAGCGTCTCCTACTCAAGAGATACCTGGACTCAACATGCAAGCTTTACCTACCGACATCCATCCGATTGTAGGAAACTTTCCTAACGGACAAATTCCAGTAGCGCCCCAGAATAACCAAACTCCGACTCTCAATGTGATGAGCCCTGAACAATTCGCTCTATGGACGCTTCAAACAAACATAGCTCTTGGAAATATATCTCCGGAAGCTGCTACTAACAATCTGCAATCCCTCCCTAAAGGATCAATGTCGGTGCCGATCACAGTCGCTAGTGTTGTACCCCAGGCACCTATAGAGGCCAAATCGCCCACCGCCTCTGCAGGTTCAAATTCCGGTCCCCAAACACCTTCTACTCCGCGAACAAGACTCGTGTCCGAAGAAAAGCAAGGAATTGGAAAACCGTTACACGTGCAACTGAACGAGACCGGAAGTACCTCATCTAGTTCCATGCCAGGATCGCCTTCTAGCATTTCAGGTCATTCACTTCCAGAGACATCGTCTTCCGGTCCTCTTTCACCAGATTCTGAAAATGTCTTCCTTAACAGTGAGTGGAAATCCGGAAATGTTCCTATCCGCTCTCATTCATTGAAATACCAAGTGAAATTTCCCAAGGATAAGTGTTATAAATGTATGAAGAAACTGTATCCCATGGACAAAATGGGGCCAGTGAAGGATGCAATGTACCATAAAGGATGCTTTGTTTGTAAAGTGTGTAAGACGCTTCTGAACATGAAAAATTACTATCTTAATAAAAATGACACATTTGACAATGATATTTACTGCAAGTCCCACCAACCTATCGGCACGGGAAAAGGAACGTGTGCTGATTCGGTATTAATTAAAGGTGCAATGAATGTTCCAAAACTGGAAAAGGTAAATGAACAGATCAGAGGAGATCAGAATTATCACATTGATGCCAATGCAGTGGAGATTGCGCATGCTCGTAGTGTACCCGCTCCTGACCTTCAAATGGCAAACAAGGTGAAGGAGAAAACGTGGACAAAAGAACAGAGGAAATCCGAAAGCGTTCCTCCACCGGATGTTGTTCGGTACAAAGATCCGGTTCCGGAATACGATCCGGAAAGTTATGAAAGGTACATGGTGGAAAACAACCCTGACTATTAGTCACTAGAATTTGGACCGCTATACGGGGCTAACTAAGACCATGCCAGTTTCTGTAAATCGATTTGGACCGCTATACGGGGCTAACTAAGAACATCCCAGTTTCTGTATATCTGATTTCAAAACATGCCTATTATCCGATTATGAAATATCATCGCATCTCATACCATCGATAGTGGTCAGGATATGATTTAAATAGCAAAACTCACAATTCAAACTCTGTGTGAGAATTAAAGCCTCATTTACATTGTATAATAGGAAACTAATCGGAAGGTTTTAAACACAGGGATTTGTTTGACCTGAATATGCCGTATACAGTTTCGATTTCAGTGAAGAAAATGGGCAGGCAGTGGTGCGGAGAAGGAATAATGGAATGTGGCAGTGGCAGTCCAACATTTATAAGGCTGGCCCAGACGCTAACACTTCGGTATCAGCAATTAATTGCTCCTTATTTTATTGAATCAGCCGATGATAGTCGTATTAATACCCCATGGTTGTGAAATAGCCATGATCATCGTCAAACATATAGTTACTGTAGTGATCCTACACCTTGGAAAGAGTGAAGAGATCACAATGTGTTATAGGCGATCGAAACCATAAATATGTAGACACTCTGTACTTCAGTGCTAGTTTAATACTTTGGGTGTGAATTAGTACTCAGTCCTGTTAATATGATATATTCGGTATGCATGAATTATTAATATAATATATCGCCCAAATACTGAATATTGTAGATAACGCGATCCTTATTTTGAAGAATTGTCCAATCATTTCCGATTTAACGACTTATGGTGGCGAAAAGCATCACAAATGTAGGGACAACTCCACACCTGAAAGTAAGAGAAATATTTAACAGGGTCCTGATTTTTGTCTTCGACAATATCTTGTTTTATAAGTAGCAGGCTAACATTGGTGACTGTTTATGTATCTCTAGTATACATGAATTGTTAATGTAATAATGAATATTAATATACGAAGTATTTACATGTGTATACAGTATTTCAGCCATACAGTTTGTAACGGTAACCATCAAAATTAACTACGTGGTAACGATGTACTCGGTATATGCGCTCAGTGTGAACTAGTGACACAGGGAATTGACAGGTGTAGAGATTATTATCCATCTATATACGTGTATATATAAGTATTACAATGTATACCTTTGTTATTTACTGTTTGCAATTGTTTATATACCTCAATAACATTATGATCAATGTAATCTTGGGTCTTTTCTTGTGTCGATAACTATCTAGCCAAGTCCCAGGTCCAAAGTTTTCCCATAAAACCAGACTAGTTATTCCAGTGTCAGGAAAGTCGCGGGATTTTAGCTGCCTTTTTCATCTGAGTCAATAGTATATACTTGTAATGCACCTTATCTATCAGTTGCTTATTATGCAGTTTAAAGTACCTGTACTCTACAGCGCGCCGCATACATTGCTTTGTTCAGAATATAGGGTTGATGACTTGAGTCTTTGCCTATGTGTATGTACTGATAGTTTTGGTTAACACCCTCTTTCGCCAGCGAATGGCTGTGATAAATAGTCCACATGAGTCCGTAGCTGTTTCTTCTGAAAGCTAGAGCATCTCTCTCTCTCTCTCTCTCTCTCTCTCTCTCTCTCTCTCTCTCTCTCTCTCTCTCTCTCTCTCTCCAATGACATTCTGTTGTCTTATACCCTACATTGGTATGAATAACTATTTGTTGTATACGTCCAGACCGCTGGGATTGAGTAATCCCTATATGAATTTTCAATACTTTCCCAAATTTTTGTCACATATTATTAGGTCGTACGCATGTTGGCTAGATGCTTTCGGTACAAACAACTATTTCTAAAACAACACAAGGTATCTTTATTCATTTATAAGCTGCATGGGTATGTCACGTGTACGTGCACATCATATCGTATTCCAGGTCCGACATAACGAGTGCACATTGTGTTCCAGGTCTGACATAACAAGTGCACAACGTGTTACAGGTCTGATATATTGTGTCCCATGGCTGACATAACGAGTGTACATCATGTTCTTCTAAGTTCGACATAGCCAATACTCTGAGATATATAATGTTTAAAAGTTACAAAACCACGTTATTACGATAGCTTACTTTAGAATTACAAACTCACGCAATTGTTTATAGGTCACAAAGGCCGCAACTAGACTACGTTGATGTAGGATTTTTATCTTGTGAAATGCTCCTGGGTCAGTAACGTCAGCGGTATCTCCGGGTTTCATATGTGCAACGTTCTCTTCTAAAGCTGGAACATGATATCCATCATGTTCTAATAAGGAAAGTTTACCATTTCAAAATCATTTTCCGTTGTGGAAATATACTTCAATAACTGTGTGTAAATGTCTGCAGTTCAATCGAGTATGATACCTGAGAAATGTATCCCGTCTCCCTATAGTGTAGCCATTCTGTAGGACATCAAAGGTCGTTTCCAAGGTTATTCATTAGTCGTCTGCTACACTTATCCGTCTGGGTACGCCGGTCATTGATACGAGCTGTGTGGCAGAGAAACAGAAATCCGGTATAGTGTGAGTGACATTTCTTTTTTATTATGCAAATAGATGTCAGATCGTGAAAATTGCGATCAAAACAACACGGAACTCGATTACCACAATGCTAATGGCGAAACACGACAAAAAATCTGATCAGCGGTGCAACATCATCTTTTTACGCCTTAGGAATGTTTAAAAAACATTAAGATGACGCTGTAAAATTTAGAAATTGAAATGCTGTTGAAGGAAAGTTAAAGGACACTGCTGATCAAGAAACAAAAACAAGCATGTTTGTGAATACCCTGGACAGATCGTCGGTTGTTCACGTCCAGCAGGACGTCTGTACTCAGCAGGTCAGCCATAACAGATAATGTCTACCCTTGCCTTCTTGTTGTAGAAAATTGCATTTAAAAAAAATCATGAAACAGATTTTTTTCTCTCAGATATACATGACTAGAAATTTCTATTACTCCATTTTTTTTTCTGGAAGAGGAAACTGTTTCTGTTTTCCAAATGACATTTAATATATTTCCCGTATATAGAATTCTGCATAAATATACATCTTATAAGTTTGCAATGCATATAATGGGTAAATATTGAATATTGAATTCTTGTAGCAATCGTTTATGTTTGTACTATGAATGATTTTAACGATTCTACAATCTGTCTTTTTATTTCAATCTCTTTTTAAGACACCCAGAAAGCAATCATATCAAAACACATAAAATGGCAGTCTTTGAAAACAAAAATACACAGATTATTTTAGCAAAACTTTCAAGTAATACAAATCGTATGACTTTAATGTAATATAATGCCTGCAGGCTTTTAAATCAACGATTACATTAACATCTCCATTGTTGCTTTTTTATTATTATTATTTCTCTTTGGTACAAATCATATACAGATACCAGATAAGCTAGACGAAATGTACCTTGGTGAAACATGCATATTCATACAGAGAAAACCAGGCTAAAAGTATCCATGTATTTATTATAATCGGAATGTCTTGCGAGATTTTTGAAATTCAATTTCAATATTTCAAAATCAAATTCAGGAGTAATCAGGGTATTAGTAGTGGCTGTATGATGACAACAGGTGGTTGTATGATGACGACAGGTGGTTTTATGATGACAACAGGTGGTTGTATGATGACAACATGTGGTTGTGTGATGACAACAGGTGGTTGTAGGATGACGACAGGTGGTTGTAGGATGACGACAGGTGGTTGTAGGATGACGACAGGCGGTTGTATGATGACAACAGGTGGTTGTAGGATGACGACAGGTGGTTGTAGGATGACGACAGGGGGTTGTAGGATGACGACAGGCGGTTGTATGATGACAACAGGTGGTTGTAGGATGACGACAGGCGGTTGTATGATGACAACAGGTGGTTGTAGGATGACGACAGGTGGTTGTAGGATGACGACAGGGGGTTGTAGGATGACGACAGGCGGTTGTATGATGACAACAGGTGGTTGTAGGATGACGACAGGTGGTTGTAGGATGACGACAGGCGGTTGTATGATGACAACAGGTGGTTGTAGGATGACGACAGGTGGTTGTAGGATGACGACAGGCGGTTGAACAACACATACCTAACGTCCTGTGTATTAGATACTGGTGTATTATAAGTATTTTATGATTCGAAGTATATTCGTGTAGAGAAGTGGAGGACACCTATCTACACTGGCCAGAAAAAAAGATTTGTAATATTTTAAATCAATATTTTATAACATACACTTATTCAGTGTTTTATTATGAGAATGACAACTGCTAGAGTGTCTAAAATAATGCATACATTGTTTCTCTAAAATTTTATCAATGTCTCGACGTTTCCATAATATATATTAATGTATTTCATCTCATACTTAAAGTTTCCAAGTATATCACACATTAGATAAACTAAAGCCATCAGATGAATTGTTACGCTCAAGAAAAAATATGACGTAACCTGGGGGGGGGGGGGGGGGGGGGGGGGGGGGAGGTACAAATTGCTGTATCCAACTGAAACAGTGTGTAAAGGACAAGACTAACGCAGAGAGAGAGAGAGAGAGAGAGAGAGAGAGAGAGAGATACTGGTAGATAAAGTGATAGATAGATACAAATATTATATCAATTTATTTCTTTAGACGATGTGTCCTACACTGTACTTCACAAGTTAATATCACATGTAGATCATTGAAATCACAAACTGATTCATGACTATGTGTCATACAGCATAGTTAATGGTGGGAATTACCAATGCTAAACTCATAAAAAATGGCTTTCAGCTTACTAAACTTTCGCATGTCTATTTGCAAGCAGTGGCGGATCGAAAATTTTCAGAACGGAGGCACAGTAGAAGGCTTGGGATAAAAAACGAAGCTTCGTATGATGGTGGACCAGTGGGCGAAATCCAGTTGGATGACCAGTGGCCAAAGCCTCTTGAAGCTATAGAGTTCTGACAAACAAGGCGTACATATGTTAGTGTTTTTGGACATATTTCTATATAAAATAAAATGTCCTCTCTTCCAAACGTGGAAAGATGTTCATATCGTTTCTTGGTACATTAATCAGGTTACAACAGGTCATAATAGGATAGTTATGTTTTCTGATGTTGTTGTCTTTTCGAAGATAAGAATTTAATAAAACATGACAAATGGCCATATAGGCGAACGACGGAACGCAGTAAATTTTGTTGTCGTTTTCCAGTCAGTGGCTTACTTGACAGAAACACGATCTTTGTGACAAAACATGCTTCAATACATCATCCCACTGAAACGAAACCGCGCGATCTGTCACGAGGTTATTCGTACGGTTTTGTTATTTACTGTATAAACATGGCAATGATTTTTCACTTAACTGCCAAAAATCTTGTCTAATGTAATGTGATGAAAGTGTCTTATCACATGACTGATCACGAGGATGCACAGACAAGCTTAAGAATGTGGCTGTAGTCTCTGGTGAAAGATCAAGGTGTTGTCGAAGTTCACGATCGAACAATCATAGAACAAGATAAAACAGTATTTAAAATGAATTTTTGTGTTTAAAAAAAGTGATGTTTTCTTCGCGCATCATTAAATCGATGATTTATGGTGAGATACGAATTAAACCTGCACATCTCTGTCTTCTGTATACACACTTGACCATACTTCAGTTAATTCTGCGATCAGTTGGTCGAAAAGAGGTAGACATGTGAGATATTTGCTTATATCATTTGATAGCTACATACACCAATCATAGAAATTCAAAACGGAGATATAGGAGTAAGCCCACTTCAGTTGAAAGCACGTTGAAAAGAAAAAATTAGAATCAATTTGTCTGATATCACTAATACTACTAGTATGGTTATATGTAAATGTCTTGATTACTTAACTTTACACAAACACTAAAGTGAATTCTTTCCAAGTCTACAAAATGTCGTCCAAGATGCAGGAGGGTCGCGATACCTCACGAGACACCCTCTGTGATCAAGGTAGGCGTTAACTCGATAGAAAACCCGGTCATACCCCCATCTGTCTCAGTTCACGGTAGTGTTGGTGAGATCTCGACGTCAGTGATGGGCTCTCGTTAGGACAATAATTACCAAACAAACAATTTGACTACGAGCACCCCTTAGTGTTTTATCACACTAAGGTCCCTGTGGAAGTAATAGATGTAACTATAGATCTTGAGATCGAAACATAGTCACAGGATATCCGTATATTGGGGAGACTGAGAAACTGGGTGTGACTGCGTTTTGATAACGGGGATAGATTTGTAGGAAATATGTATCATAATCATGTATAATTGCATTTATAAATATCTGTATAAGCTTTTATATTATAGGGAATTCTATCGGAAATTAATGCAAACTGACATGCTCTAATATTGTTTGTTTGTTTATGTCCCTTTTTGCTCATATTGAGACGTCATCAAATGTAGATGAAGTACCACAAATTTAGACCTATGCTTAACGCTCAGGGCCATAGCAGTGAGAGTTCTTGAACGTTCCAACGCTTGTCGCGACACGGGACACGGGACTAATGGGTCAGATCCGAGAAACTCACGAGTTTCTTTCACAATGCCGAGCGTTTGGCGGAAGAACATTCACTACCCGTCCTTACGGTGTAGGTTTGAAGTAGCCAAGGCACATATGGGACTCGAACTCACCACCTTCCAGTTACGATGCGAACAATCTACCCACTGAACTACTGCAACCAGTGGCGGTGTTCTTAGGAGTTTTTATGCCGCTGTTTCTGTAGCATTTAAGTATCTCCAAAATAAAGTAATCACCAAACCACTGTGAACAGGCAGTTAAACCGGAAGCTATACCGCTAAAAAGCACCATGAACCGGAAGCTATACCTCTAAAGAGCATCATGAACCGGAAGCTATACCTCTAAAAAGCACCGTGAATCGGAAGCTATACTGCTAAAAAGCATTGTGAACCGGACGTTATACCGCTAAAAAGTACTATGAATCGGAAGTTTTACAGCTAAAAAGCATTGCTCAGATTATTGAAATTTGTTTTAGGATCTGACCTGGATCTGGAAGGGCTAGACAGTGCACTAGGATGGACCAGTAAGAGTTATTGTAAAGTGTATCAAAATCGTTTATATGCTTCCAACTACTGTATGAAATTAAAGTCAGTGAATATATTTCGATAGGAACAAGATCCAAACTAAAACGGGGCTCACTCGTGGCTTCGCGCTTCCTATCAAACATGGAGAAAAAGCATATCTTATTGTTTGATAGCTTTAACTTGCTTTGAACACATATGTATGGTGCATCAATACAAATGGTTAGGACACAAGTGCAAACAGTGTACAAGGCCTTCACCAGTTGTATACATGTAATTAAACTTGTATGAGCATATGTACATAAACAGACTGCAAACGCCGGGGTCGATATCCGAGTGGAATCCGACAGGTGCTTTACAAACGGAAAACTTTATACAACCGTCTTATATGTTACATACCCCACAATGCTTAGAAAACAAATAAGGTCGAAGGTTTTTTTTTTCTTTTCTTATGCTCTATTGATATCCTTACCCGGATTTAGGATTAATTTTTCACGACACAATTGGACAAACATTTCGATTGACCACTATCGCCTCGCTGTGAATGACCTACTGTTTTCTTTTGGGGGGATAGCGAGTTGACACAGTACGTTTAAATGAGCAAATAGGTAAAAATAAATAGCATTCCAATGACGAAGTTAACGTCCATTAAAGAAAATCTGAGCCGTGTGTTATTGGTCTGAGGACCCTATGTACACATCGGTACCACTGTCTGTGTCTCACACGTCCTACAGGGCTAATTTGAATATTTTGATTTGAATAAGCTGAAATAACTCGAGAGGTAATTGTAAGGCCAGTCGTGCACTTTTCCCTTGACTAGTGACCTTGAAAATCATATTCTCACCACCTAGTACAGAAAGATTCTTTGTAATACAATAAATAAATAAATGCGAGAAAAATATTAAATCAGAAACATACATGCCGTGCGTTTACTGATTCGTGGACACTGCAGGTCGGAAACTGAATCAAGTTCTTGAATGGTTAGTGAAATCTTCAGAAAGACAATGTAAGCATCTGTGTTAGGTGCAGTCTCCTTCTTTTTAATTTTAAACTTACAATGCACAGAATGTTAGTGTGTACAAAACTTTCCAGGTCGTGATATGATATATATATATATATATATATATATATATATATATATATATCGGATTTTAGGTCCCTCTTTTTCTCGCTGTATCATACTCCCCATGCTTTATTTGTCATGCTTTGTGAACTCTCTAGTTATATACACTGTGGATCAGTTTACTTACGTTATGCCATTTTTTACTTCGTCTTTTATTTTTCAGTAAATAAATGTCATTATTTCAATTATCGTTTTGTGTATCTGTCTACATTTGTACAAGCTCAAACTATTGTTTGACTGATTGATTGTTTATTTGTTTTACATCCAGTCAGGAATCCACAAATTTAGACCTATGCTTAGCGCTCAGGGCCGTAGCAGTGAGAGTTCTTTAACGTGCCAACGCCTACCGTGACACGGGACCTCCGTTTTTAAGGTCATATCCGAAAGACCCGTGATTCTCACTTCTAAATGCCGAGCGAATGAGCAATCACTAGCTATTTTTACGTCTTAGGTTTGACGCGGCCATGGCACGAGCGGGGCTCGAACTACGACATCCCGGTTACGACGCGAACGCTCTAACCACTAGGCTACCGCAACAGATCAAGCTTAAACTATCTGCGTTAAAGACAGTTAGTGATTATGATATCATCAGTCAGTAGTGATTATGATGTCATCAGTCAGTAGTGATTATGATATCATCAGTCAGTAGTGATTATGATATCATCAATCAGTAGTGATTATGATATCATCAGTCAGTAGTGGTTATGAAATCATCAGTCAGTAGTTATTATGGTATCATCAGTCAATAGTGATTATGAAATCATCAGTCAATAGTGATTATGATATCATCAGTCAGTAGTGATTATGATATCATCAGTCAGTAGTGATTATGAAATCATCAGTCAGTAGTGATTATGATATCATCAGTCAGTAGTGATTATGATATCATCAGTCAGTAGTTATTATGGTATCATCAGTCAATAGTGATTATGAAATCATCAGTCAGTAGTGATTATGATATCATCAGTCAGTAGTTGTGATTATGATATCATCAGTCAGTAGTTGTGATTATATATATACATAATCATATGTGTATTTACTAATTACCACCCAGTCATTCAAAATCTACAAATGCCACCTCAATCAATGCAGAATACATCTCACCGACAAATACTGAATTTGATATTATGACTGATCGTTATCAGAAACATAATTTTGACCTATCAGTTAACAGAGCATGAGGTATATTACTTAAAATAGTCTTGATTCAAGTTGAAGACGGACAAAGGGTCAGACACACGAACAAAATCTCCCTATTTTTATCATATAATTGGATATTTAAGAATCGAGGAACAACACACCAGAGAAATTTGATTTGTATGAAAAGTGGAGGATGTGCGCATGTTTTGAAATTGGAAATTTTGAAATTTACTTTATTTAGCAAAAAATGCAGTTTTAGTAGAACGCAATCTGAAAAAAAAAAAACTCCTGATGAACTCGAACCCGCGATCTACAGGTCAGCAGTTCACTGACTGAGCCATCCTGCTAAGCAATGAAATTTAAAAGGAATATGCAACAAGAAATGTTTGTAAAACAAATATGCCCACATGGTGCAAAATTGGAAAGGGTTATACATATTTAAGTAATAGAAGTGCCACAAAATTCAAGATATGGAGCGAACAATATCTACCTATGTCGAGAATGAAGTAACCTTTGACGATATGATCTAAAATCAATATAGAGTCATCTGCTCCTTGGGATGTACCAGTGTACCAAGTTTAGTGTCAATCAAGCAAATAATTCTTAAAATATAAGAGACAATCTATTACTACGTTGACCTTTGACCATGTAAACCCAAAATTAACAGGGGCCATCTACTTCTTATGATGTATCAGTGTACCAAATTGGATGTATGTTAAGCAAAGGGTACTCTAGATACTTAACGGACAAAATCTTCCTATGTCAAGAGTGGATTGACCCTTGACCTTTGCCCATGTGACTTAAAATCAATAGGAATCATCTACTCCATACAATGAACCAGTGTACAAAGTTTGATGTTTGTCAAACAAAGGGTTCTCAAGATCTTGAGCAACAGTATATTCCTATGTCCAGTCTGGCTCTTGACCTTTCACCATGTAACTTCAAAATCAATGTAAGTCAAAGTCATCTACTCCTTACAATGTACCAAGTTTGATGTCTGTTAAGGAAAGGGTTCTCAATATATTGATCGGACAGTATCTTCCTTTGTCCAGAGTGGATTGACCTTTAACCTTTTGACCTGAAAATCAATAGATAGGATTCTCGTCTACTTATAACCAACCCAGATATGAAAATTATTACGATCAAAAGAATGGTTCTCAAGATATTGAGCAGACAACATGTGGTCTACCGACCAAAAGGTGCAAAGCAATATGCCCCTCTTCTTTGAAGGAGGTATAAATATCACTGATATCTAATTTTCATTCACGTTCAAAGTCAGCCATTATGATGATGTAGTGTACCTCCTTAATGACAGTATATGTTTGATGTATCCAATTATCAGTTCAGAAGACAGAGGAAGATGGGAGCAGGCAATGCACACGTACCTACATTTAAGACAGTTGCTAGAAGTTACGACCCGTCTTTCTGTTTTGTACATACATTTAAGACAGTTGCTAGAAGTTACGACCCGTCTTTCTGTTTTGTACATACATTTAAGACAGTTGCTAGAAGTTACGACCCGTCTTTCTGTTTTGTACATACATTTAAGACAGTTGCTAGATGTTACGACCCATCTTTCTGTTTTGTACATACATTTAAGACAGTTGCTGGAGGCAACGACCCGTCTTTGTGTTTTTGACGGCGGTCACTGTGGCTTAGTGGTTAGATCGTTCGTGAACGGGTTGTCATAGGTTCGAGCCCTGCTCGTACCTTGGTGGCGCTAAACCTAATTAATGTTAAAATCAAAACTAGTGATTGATATTTCGCTAAACGTTCGGCATTTATTAGTGAAGCTAAGGGCTTTTTTTTCATATGAGACATTGTAATTTTAAAAAGCTGAAGTTCTATAGCAGTCGTTGGCACCATCGAGAGCTCACAGAGAGCTCTCAATACTACGTTTTGTGGCACTTCAGTTGGTGGCATCATAATAAACAGTACATGCGAACGTATCGGAAAATACAACCTGTAGCTGAATTCTTTCAGCTCAATTTCATTGGAAGGGGATTTTTTTTCACTTCATTTTCATTCACGTGAAAATGGTAGGATATACAAATCTGAAAACGATATACTCAGATAATGGCAGAATATGATAGTCAAATGTCTGTTTTATTTAAACATGTCACATAGAATTCTGCCGCCATTAATCGTAATGTCAAGCAATTTTAAAATTTCGACCCACGCAATATGTGCACAATAGAAATTACTACACTGTATCATATGATCTCACTCTATCATTCGAAATCAGCGACAATCAAAATATTTAGAATATTTATAAACGGGTATGAAAAATCAGAGTATGTATGTAATAGTATATATGTAGACACGCTCTTAATACTGGAAAATAAAGGATATTATTTAGAAGTAGCATCAGACGTATTAATATTATAGAGGAAGATATTGCAGAGTTTAGCTATGAGAAGTTCAGAGTTATTAAATATGCAAGTATTATATATTGAAACTATAAACACTTGAATTAAAAAGTTAGGCACAAACAGTAACTTTAAAATCCATTTATTAGAGCACACATTTACGATGTATTGAAGTTTTAAAAAATAATCCAGGTTATTTTACGGAATTCTAAACAAACATGCTTCGGTAACAACAGGTACACATAGGTAGAGTGAGCTTTTAGATTTAGATATTAGACAATTATTTTAGGTATTCATGATAAAAATAAGTGCATACAAAATACCTTATCCTTTGATTGATAATAGTGGTAACGAGAAATTTTATGCACTGTGGAATTCTCTCTCTCTCTCTCTCTCTCTCTCTCTCTCTAAAAAGACATTTTAGTATTCCTACCTGATTATTTGTATTGTGATCTCTACAGATTGTCTCTAAGAATAATACAAAAATAAAAAGGAAAATAAAGGGCATCTATCACATATATATCGTAAGTTTTGCAAAGCCGTGCTTTCCATGGTTCGCCAACAAACACTGCTACCGCGAGGTCAGTTCAAGATTTTGTTGATTTCAGTATCTTACAGGTATCCTACAGGTGCGATGAAAACGATTATGATGATAGTGGTTTCTATATATTTTATTGTATCATCATCATCATCATCATTGAATCCTGTCGTATCAATACTAGGCACGTACACATGCGTGGCGAGGATTGATTGATTGATTGATTATATATTGTTTAACGTCCCGCTTGAGAATTTTTCACTCACATGGAGACGTCACCATTGCTGGTGAAGGGATGCAAAATTTAGGCCTATGTTCGGTGCTTATGGCCTTTGAGCGGGGAGGGATCTTTATCGTGCCAAACCTGCTGTGACACGGAACCTCCGTTCATGCGGTCTCATCCGAAGGACTACCCCCCGACCCACCCATTTAGTCGCCTCTTACAACAAGGAAGGGTACTGAGGAACTATTCTAACTACAAGAAGGATAAAAACTTAAAACATGCGCGGATCCAGATATTTTCGGGAGTTTACCTTTGACACATTTTCCGATGAATATGCAGTAAATATGCGTATTGGGCTGATCAGGTAAAGAAGGGTGGTATGATAAGATCATTGCTGCGTTCTCTGAGCCTGTTTGTATAAGAATGGTGACAACAGTATGATGTTTCATTGATATTAAGATGGGACTACGATAAGATGGGAATACGATAACACCATGATCCTATAACACGATAATGCGATAGCACCATGATACTAGAGCACGATAATATGATAGTACCTTGATATCGTATCACGATAATACGATAGAACAATAATGATATATCACGATAATGTGATAGCACCGTGACGCTGTACAAGTATCACGATTACACAACAGAGCCATGATGATATAACAAGATAATACGAAAAGACTATGATGCTGTACCACGATAATGCGATAGCGCCGTAATGTTATAGGTCCATGATAGTGTTACACACTGAACAATATACATTGTGATACGATATCGATGGCACGATAATTTCAACGTACAATTGCCATCTCACATGTGTGTGCCTGTGTTTAGGTGCGTGTGTATGAGTGCGAATTGATCGTAACTTGAATATCAATACACATGTAAGTAACTCTACATAAATTTCATAAACTATCAACCGATTCTAACCAAAATGCAAAGTGTACATGTGGGGCAAATATGCTCAAGTTTGCAGCAAACAAATCAGAGAGCCAGTGCTGTTTGCCAGAAGTGTGCCGTTCATGCCGCTAGCGACACAGTGCACCAGAAGTTCACCACAACTTTTCTAGTGAGATTTAGAATTAAACCAGTGCACCAGAAGGTCACCAGAACGTTTCTAGTGAGATTTAGAATTAAACCAGTGCACCAGAAGGTCACCAGAACGTTTCTAGTGAGATTTAGAATTAAACCAGTGCACCAGAAGGTCACCAGAACGTTTCTAGTGAGATTTAGAATTAGGACAGAGAGAGGGAAAGGGATGCATAAAAAGCTTAATATACCAATTGTCCGAGTGTCCGTGTATTTTGGACACTGGATTTCAAGCACATTGACTCTCTGATTAATACTGTAGATCACGATATATTTTGATATATTTATCTTAACACATAAAAAATTAGAAGTTTATCTTTAGTTCTTAATGAGTATTCATGAATTTAAAATTCATTTTAACAAAGCCAAAGTTCCGGAACATTTCTTCATTGATGAGGATCATCATCATGAACGTTTCAAGAATTAGAAATTTTGTAGATATATCTTTTATACATTCAACCGAGATATTATAAAGAATTCATTAATCGAGAACAGTTCGAATTCTTTTCCCAAAATTGTTCAAGAAAAGGTTAAAGAAAAAGTTGTGATGGACTGAACGTTCTAATGGAATAGCTAGTGCTGTTTTGATTCTAAATATTAAAGAAAAAAATTATGGACTTTTTGTGAACAGTTTCAATAATAAAATTTCAAGGTCAAAGTTGTGGTGCACTTCTGGCACAGTGTTTCAATTCTATATCTTAAGGTGATGCACGTCTGGCACAGTGTTTCAATTCTACATCTTAAGGTGATGCACGTCTGGCACAGTGTTTCAATTCTACATCTTAAGGTGATGCACGTCTGGCACAGTGTTTCAATTCTATATCTTAAGGTGATGCACGTCTGGCACAGTGTTTCAAATCCATATCTTAAGGTGATGCACGTCTGGCACAGTGTTTCAATTCCATATCTTAAGGTGATGCACGTCTGGCACAGTGTTTCAATTCTATATCTTAAGATGATGCACGTCTGGCACACGGTGCCACTAGCTGCACTCTTCTTGCGCACAGTCCTGGCACACTGATTTATTTGCCGCAAACTTGCGACATATTTGCAGCAAACTTTGCATTTTGTAAGGGATGTCAGACCGAGAGCTATTATAAGTCAAGAGTTGATATGGAGTGCGATACAGATTTTAACATGCGCTGTTGTTTTTATTATATATTTGAAATTAATATCCATCATTTAAATATAATCATACACATACCGGGTATTTAATCATTGAAAATATCTTTCTACTAAATGTCTGTTTCTCATCATTATACCTAGAAGCAACACAGCTGCTTCCAAGCGAGAGAGAGAGAGAGAAAAAAAACACCGAGGTGCTCCAAATGAAAAAGATGTTCCGAATAAACGGTGAAATAAAGAGCGATGACACAGGGTATGTAATAAAAGACACGAGTTCATATCAGGGATGCAAATATCCTATATTATATAACAATGTAAATATACATAACCTTAAAAGCTGTGTTTTTGTACTTAGATCCCTAGCATCAAGGTAACCGTGAAATAAGTTTCAAGATTCAATTGCTCGTGAATGTGCAGGTGTTTCTTGCGTACGTAAAGGGCTGTTATATGGTATATGGTATGTCTACATTAATTTTGGTTTGTTTAATGTCGCCATTAATATTTGTCCTCGGTTAATGCAGCCCGGAAGGCAGGTGATGATAGTTGTAAGGGGAAAAGTTCAGAGGAAATTTGGAATGTTTCACTACAAATAGCTCGTCAACAAATGACATATGGATGTACCTACACCCTTCAGCAACAGGAAACTGGGTCATTTAAAATTGCGCTTTCTTAAGAAAATCCACCATGTTTATAATTAGTGGGCTGTTCACTCTTCTCTCAGCTTCTTAAAAGTAGAAAAATAATCGCCATGGAACGAGAGCATTTCATATAATCTAATACATGCATCATAGACCTATGGAGTACCAGTCTCTCACCAGAGGGCGCGTTACGCAAGCTTCACTTACTCGTAGTAAGAGTTGCGCACGGAAATCTGGGTAGAGAATGGTGGAGTACGACAGACAACTATTTAATGTTTACTGCTCTCCCTTTGAACATGTCGATTGATTGTGATTGTTTGTTTGTTTGTTTTACGTCCCGTTGAAAATATTTCATTCATACTGAGACGTCACCAGATGTAGGTGAAGTACCACAAATTTAGACCTATTTTTTATAGCGCTCGGGGCCGTAGAAGTGAGGGTTCTTTAATGTCCTAACGCCTGCCGCAACACGGGACCTCCGTTTTTAAGGTCATATTCGAAAGACCCGTGATTCTCACTTCTAGATGTCGAGCGTTTGGCGAAGGAGCAATCACTACATATGTTTACCTCTTGAGTTTTACACGGCCACGGCACGAGTGTAAACATGTCGATAACCAGAATACATAATAATTGATTTGTTTTATCTTTATGCACTTGTCTGTATAATATCAAATTTTATACTATTTTTGTTTTTGCTATTTTTTTGATTGGTCACAAAAATGGGAGGCCCGACCTTCTTCTATATCAACAACGCATACCTATGCATATTCAAAAGGTTTGTTGTCGTGTGTAAAATTCAAAATATACCCGTGGTTTTGTTTGTTTGTTGTTTTTTGTTTGTTTATTTTTAATTTTATTTATTTATTGGTTTTTCTTCCTTTTTTTATTTGGGAGAGGGGGTGTTATTAGAGGATGGTATTGTTTTGAGAAAAAGTCCTATCATTTTTGTAAAGTTTGTATTACAATATATATATATTGATTGTTGATTGTTGTTTTCCGCCAAACTCAACAATTTTTCAGTTATCTGGTGGCGTCCAATTTTTATTGGTGGAGGAGAGAACCCAGATACAATGTACCCTGGAACTGACCTTCCAAGAAAGGTGAGAGGCCTTGTGGTTTTAAGCGCGGTGCTCCAACCACTCGGCCACGGAGCCCTCCCCCCCCCCCCATATATATATATATATATATATATATATATATATATATATATGAATGTTCAATCGAATCTGATATAATGATATATTATTATTATTTTATATTTGCATGCTATGTGTATATAGTTAGTGTGTAGAATTTCGTCCGGGGACGCACTGCCAATGCCTTACAATATTGCGTGGCTGTAATCAAAATTACAGGTCTACAGGTGTACAATTCAAATTCTAGTCAAACCTGCAGAATGTCATGTAGGGAGAAATATTTGCGGCACGTCATGTTAATTGGTCCATTATTTTCCTTGTATAAGAATACTTAAATACAATTATACCTATCTCTGTGGAAATCTGTGTAAAACTTTCTCATATTAATCTTCATAGAAACATTCTCGTACAAGTCACTTTCATTTGAATACAAACACGAAAGTTATTAATTACTATCAATTGGATCGAAATGGCTGTTGCGTGCTACCTGAATTTACGCTCAGAGAAAATAATGAAAACGGCGTGTAATATCTCGATGCATAATACTAATCTATGGAATGTGTCAATTCAAATGTAAAATTCCAAGTTAAAAACATCATATCAAGTATGAGTTTTCTTTCTTCCCCAAAGAGGGAGAGGACTTTTCTAGAGTTAAAATTACGTTATTAGGCTTTCTTATCATAACGCCATGTTTATGCTGCACTTCGTTTTCTTTTGTTGTAATTCAGTGTGTTGGACATATGAGTGTTTTTATTACCTTTTGATTTCTCCCTCGCTGATTTTACGGAAGTAAAAAATAACACCCAGGTATCCGTAACATTTGTATACAGATAGTTTTATTTTTTTTTTTAATAATGTACATTTTCAAAAAGAAATTTAAACAGAGTGCATCATTTTTAATGGCATCAAAAATTCCTCCGTCCCTATGGTTGGAATATTTGTACCAGATCCCCTTTGGAGAGAGAGAGAGAGAGAGAGAGAGAGAGAGAGAGACAGAGAGAACTATGGGCAGTTATTGTTACAATGAATTATAACAGATTTTATATATCTTAAAGTATATGCATGTTACTTGCATGAAAATATTAATGTGTCTAAAACGTCACGGCAAATGAACACCAAATGGATGCCTTGTAAATATAGTCTGTCAAATATGCATGCCTATTTTCTCAATGCAATATTCTCCACACCTGCCTAATGTTCAGGTGAGGAACTTTTTTTTCACCTGTCAACGTAAATAAATTCACGGTCGTCTTCTGTCACTCCCCCGCTTTATGGATGGTGAAAATGTTTCCACTAGCAAGCACATGTACGTTCATTTCTGTGACATCATTAATTCTCTCTGTCATTTGCTCATTACCTTCATACTTGAGAACCCGCCAGATATCACAAGCTTAATTTTAATCCGAGCATGTTTGCAGTCCCCCAACCCACCTAATATTATTTAAGAATGAATTATTTTCGTGACAGAGGTTATATACGTTTCTCCCCAAACAGCATACAGTTCTACAAATACCGGTATTTTACATGTATATTCCATGTCTAATCTTCTCTCTCTCTCTCTCTCTCTCTCTCTCAATTTTATTTTATTTTCTTCTTTTTTTCCCTCTCAATATTTGGTAAAAACTTTTTTTTAAAACACTGCCATGTCTTTATATTGTATACAAAGAGATAAATAGGTTTCCTGTTTTCGATAACAAATTTACAATCTTTCAATTTTTCATTGAATTAATCACATAATCTGTCATACATTGATTTACTTTATAAATTCTCTTGTAATATGTATTTGAATGGAACGAGCTTTTGGTATACTTTGCTTATAATAGCTATCAATATTATATTTCATATAAATGCTATTTTCACTCAGATAAATATATTTTGCTGATGAAAGCTATTCGGGGTGAACTGTGTTATTTATTGTAGGTGAAATCAGTGCCTGGTGAATTGCTTTGAACATGGCCGTGTTTTGCTTTACATATTTATACAAAGAACAATGAATTTACATCTGTTTTTCCCTTTGTTGTTTGTTTGTTATTGTGTTGTTTTTATTATTTTGTTTCATGATGTAAATGTCATACAGTCCAAAAAATTGGTACGTGATTTGTACATAGATTATTAGATTAGGAATTCTGGAATTTTTTTTCTTAATTTTGATATTATTTAATATTTCTAATTCTGAACAATAATTCTTTTTTCCTTCCATATCTTAGGTACTTTTAAAGATTAATATAACAGATATTGTGTAATAAAATAAGAGTTGTTCCCCTTAGAATAAGAACCAGAAAAGTTAGAGAACCAGTTTTTATTTATTTCCTCGGGATCTCTTGGAGTTTTATCATACAATTGATTATTCATCTAGAGAGAACTCGAGAGACCAAAACAATGGCTGAATGGCTATTACTGGCTGGTATTGGGGTGTTAGCCCTCTGTCTGGTGGTGACACTGCTGGCGCTGTTGCTGCTGTCAGGCTTGTTTGAGAACTTTGAAATCAAGACTGGTAAACCTCCATTGGGAGAAGCTGTCATTGCATATACGTCATATCGCGGTCCGTACAAGGAATGCGGCCCCATGTTCACTCAAGTTTGTGGAATGGTTCCACAAGGCTACAAAACCCTCGGCATTTATTATGACGACCCTAATGTGGTGAGACTTTACCGTATATCCCTCGTCTTTCCTGGGAAAAAAAGTGTATATTGTCGAAGCCGAAGGGCACTTGGCGTTTTATACCAAATAGAGTATGACGTCATTGACATCCCCCCAGGAATAATTTAAAAATCAACAGAATAAATATTTATCATTGAAAGTAAAAAAAAAAAAAAAAAAAAAATGTAAACATCACGACTGAGCAGAGATTTACAGACTTAATTGTTTAAATGTCTAAAGAGTAAGTAACCTAAATAGAAAGTGAGCACTTGCACCATGACTCTGGTAATAGCTACAGTTGACGAATTGCAGGTGTGCATAAACAAATGAACTGAGCAGGGTTTGAAACAGGAATTGGCACTTATCTTCCTTGCATGAAAAATTGATGCCCCCCTTTATTTATTCCTGAGTGATGCCCCATATCTCATCTTGCACAATTATCACTGTGTATTCATTGTGGGGGAACTCTGACTATTAAGCACTCATCCCTATCATGCAGTTTTCAGCTTTCCAGTGTGGTGTTTTGTTTTTTGGTTTTTGTTTTTATCTTTACTCCATCATGACATATTCTTATTTCATATTACAGGATATGTCAAACATCAGTCTATTTTCACTGAATATCTGTCCATATTCTTAATTTTCATTGCGTTACTGTTTTGTAGGTGGAAGCACATAAGCTACGTTATATTGTGGGTGCAATATTATCTGAAGACGGATCTGAAATTGACATGGCTGTACAAGAAAAGCTCACACAGAATGGCTACAAAATTGCCAAGCTACCAGCAGTATCTTATGCTGTCAACACATCCTTCCCATACAGGAGCGCTCTGTCCATACTTATCGCGGTCTGGAGAGTGTATCCTAAGATGAATGACTATGTGAAGGTGAGAGTTCCAATTCGTATGTTGATTTTCATACTTGTTGTGGTTATATTGCATGATTTGCATCACTTCAAACTTGACAAATTATGAAATTTTGGTGGGTTATTTTGATTTCATACTCTCCTAGCATTTAAAATTTTATTCTTTATCTCTCAGGTTCCTAATTTTAAATTCTATATCAATGCCACATGCTCCCTCAATCTCAGCAACTCTTTTCTTGGACTTTGAGAGCCCTTGCGTAAATGGCCACTTTTATTTTTCATGCTTGATTTTGGTTAGTAAACTGTTTATGAAATAGAAGAGTCATGTTATAAAATCCAAACAAAACATGGGACTGTTTAAGGAAAAACTTTCATTTGCTATGCACACAACCAAATTTTCAGAATTTGATTGCCAGCATGAAATTTAGCTCACACGTGATCAGATAACCACAACCCTGTAATATACAGGAACAATAAGCTAGTGCGTAATGCTAAATATTAATATTTAAATATTCACTAATTATATCCTGGAATATTATCAGATATACTTGCATATAAATTATTTTTTGAGGGAAGGGTGGGGGGGAGGAGTAAAATTTTGACTCGGAAGTCTTACACATGCATACTACTGCTGGAATTTTTTTCGTACTGCACAACTTACATCATTTGATTTATTTTTAAAATTTTAATGTCAATTTAATCAGTGACAAGCAATGAGAGTGATAGTTTGAATAAAAATATACCTACCACTGAGATGTTATTAATGAAATTATATTTAATTCGTCAATTTATGTGTAAGTTAAAGTCAATAGACAGCATTTTTTTGATGCAAACATTTCATGAAGAAAAAGCCCAGTTTGCAATATACATCAGCAATCTGTATTTCTGTATCAATGCATTTAAATAGCGCACTAAATATTTACTGAATATTCAATATGTATGAAAGTGTGCAGTAAGGTTTGCATTTTTGTTATTTATCTGTAATATTCATACAAAAGGGGCACCTGCCATTAGATAAACACAGACATTGGTATGGTCATTGTCAAACAATTAAAGGGACACAATCATTTATGTGGATACATTGTATTTATTATAATTAAAATACACCAATTATTTGACCACATGACCAGATGGATGGCAGCTAGTTAAATAATTGGTTTATTTCCAAGTTTTATGTATTGAAATTATAGTTCAAATTACTATGACAAAAAGTCAAAAACTGAAAAATAACCTTTAAAAACTTTTTTTCGTACTTACTCAGTTATTTAACATAAGGCTATGGAGATTAACATTTAGGAAATATATACAACAAAGAAACATAACTCTTGTTAGATAATAGGTATGAAGTTGATGGACAGCGTAATGAAAAATTCAGTCTTAACTTCACAGAGAATCAATGTCAAATTCCTAAAAAAAAAAAAAAAAGTCACTGATGTATTCAAAGGTCAATATATCTGTGTGAGTATATATATGGTATAAAGATCCTTTCAAACATTACATGTAAAACTGCAAAAATGTCCTTGATTACATTATGAAAAACTTGATGTTTTTTAATGTCATTGTTAATACATAATTGTATATATCACACAACATACGAGGCCAAAAGTTACTTCCTTATACACAAAACATGAAATGGAAAGTAACTAAAATATGTGTCATTGATATTTGTGTGAGAGATAGAAGCTTACACTCATGCTTATGGCAGATGAAATTTATGAAATTTGTTACCAGATTTAAATATTTCCCTTGCCAAGACTCAGGAAATATTAAATCTGGCAACTCATTTCATAAATTTCATATGCCATAAGCACTCATTCAAGATCCTCTATATGTAATTTTACTGATAATTAGGTAAAGAAATATATGAATTAAAAACTAGCTATATTGTATCATATTTTATGAAAGATGTTCGAGGAACGTGACAAACATTACATATTTATAGAGAACAAAAGTTATGATTTTTTTTTAGGAGCGTAAGCTGTGTGCACATCCATACTTGGAAGTGTATGATGGAGAAAACATGTTTTTCATTGCTCCACTTGCCCGACAGAACGAATTCTATGTACCTGACATCCGGGAGAACGAGGATCGGGCAGAGGACGGGGACGATGAGGACGACAGTTCTCTGGATGAGAGTGTGTCAGGTAAAAATTATAATTATACAACAACAGAGTACTTCATTCCACCAATTTGGACCAGCAGAAGAACATAGGGTGCATTTATAGTCAGCAATTTTAAACAAATACAGAAAATATTAATCTTATTGTACCTGCTCATCTTCCGTAGCCAAGGATTCAAGGAATTATATATCCTAGTCTTAACCTAGAAAAATTATTTCTTATTCATCCAATACAAGATTGAAATACTCTGAGAATAATACATTATTTTCACTTTCGACTCCACTTGGCCAGGTGCAGACCTTTTTCTGGCGACATCTAATCATTTATATCGTGTCCATAATTTGTTCATGACAATGGTTATGTATGCTCTATCTTCCATATTTTATTGGTTTAATGCTTTTTTAATGTTTACATGTAGAATTTGGAGAGAATGGTTTTATTTATGAAATGATTGCCAAGTGCGGGAGTTCAGTGTCTTCTAGGTCTGTGAAATAATTGCTTTCAATAAAGCTGGATATTTGTGATCTGTCTGATAGACAAGTAAAACATTAAACAAGAGATTTAATAATGCCTTAAGCAAGTTCAAGAACTGCACAAAGAATTTTAACAAGGTCAGTGTACTATGATACTGCCCTCTACAGTGTTATAGGAGTTACTTCCCTTGTAGCAATAAAAGTTCTTTTGTGTCTGGAAACATTTATGGCCATTAAAAATTTAAGTCCAGGGAAGGAGCTTTTCTGACTCAAAAATATTGGCCAGTATAATTTGATGTTATGCTGATATGTCAAATCAACTCACTTCTCTGTCAGTATTTAATACTCTTTATAGCCGCTGTTGATCTTTATAACTTAAATAGAAGCTAACTTATATGAAAAATTTTTAAATTTGTTCAAATTATTATCCTGAGAGCCAGAGCATGGTCACAGTAGGATTTATATATAAAAATATAAGGAAAATTCTTTTTCAAAATTTGTCTTAAAAAACTGTACAGTTTGCCAAATTAATGTGCGGTATTTCTCATGTAGTTATTCACTCCAGGGTCTGAAGTCAGCATGGGAGCAAAGTCCAAAGATATACAAGTAATACCCAGTATCTAGGAAAATTCCTTAAAAACCCACTCAAAGGTCACAAGGAGACAATATGTTAAGTTACTAGGCAAGCGTCCTCATGTGATTTATGTTCAGGTGTGTTTGTGCCCTGAGTCCCAGTGTTCAGTGGGAGTTCCACAGAAGAATTATATGCAAAATTTATATAAAATCCTCTCTAGAACTACAAGGATACAATACATATGCATGCAAGTTTTCTTAGCTAAGGTAGATTCATGTAATGTCCACACCCCCACCCCACCTTTTGGAATTAAGGAGGAAAGCTACACCAAAGAAAATTAACGTGGATGAAATTGTAGGATATGTACAACAGTATTTTGAAGTTGAAAACTTTTAAATTACTTTATTTAGTCAAAAAATGTAGTTTTAGTTGAAAGTGATCAAAAAAAAAGAATTAAAAACCCTGCTGGACTCAAACCTGCGATCTACAGTTCAACAGTCGACATGCTAACCTACAGAGCTACTCAGGTAGGCATTGAAATGAATAGATTGATTGATTGATTGTTGTTTTCCGCCACACTCAACAATTTTTCAGTTATCTGGTGGCATCCAGTTCTTATTGGTGGAGGAGAGAACCCAGATACAATGTACCCGGGAAGTGACCACCGACCTTCCGAGAGTAAACTGGCAAACTTTCTCACATATATCGGCATGAGCGAGATTCGAACCCGCGTCGACTAGAGATGAGAGGCCTTGTGATATTGAGTGCAATGCTCTAACCACTCAGCCATGGAGGCCCCGAAATGAATAGACAAATAATGGTAATATTGATATTTTCATTCCGAGTTTTGAAAGAAAGTCAGCCATTATGACCTTGTCTAGTACCTCCCTAAGAAAGGATCATAAAATCTATATAAATACAAAGGAATATATTGATTTTTTTTTAAAACATATCTCCCCAAGAATTTGCACCCATGCTCACTTCGGAATATTTTCCAGTATGGATGAGACCCACAGGAGATATATTAGTCCCAACAGGTCTAGTTTTCATTCTTTTCATTGAATTCATGGTATTCCAGCAAATTTAAATTCCCTTCAAACAAGAGATACTTTGTATTTTACAAGAGATTTTTTTGAAGGAGTAACAACTGTTCATAAAGCCATGAAATTAAGCCTATTCATTTCAAATTACAACAGTTTGTTCACAAAATCAAGCTTATTCATTTCAAATTACCATAATTTGCTCACAAAATCAAGCTTATTCATTTCAGATTACCACAGTTTGCTCACAAAATCAAGCTTATTCATTTCGAATTACCACAGTTTGCTCACAAAATCAAGCTTATTCATTTCAGATTACCACAGTTTGCTCACAAAATCAAGCTTATTCATTTCAAATTACAACAGTTTGCTCACAAACTCAAGCTTCTTGATTTCAAATTATGATAGTTTGCTCACAAAATCAAGCTTATTGATTTCAAGTTATGATAGATTGCTCCTACAGCTATAAGGCATTTGTGTTTTTATCTCTGAAAGCATCACGAGAGACCACATTCAGCCAGAATGCAATGGATGATGACATACCAATATCAGACAGTGAAAGCGAAGATGATGTAGAAAGGGAGGCAACCTATCCTAATCCGGACACATGTCACAGTCAAGAGCTCCTCAGAGGGGAGTTCACTCCACGTAAATTGTTAGAGGACGGAGCTTGCGATGAGTGTACACCGGATGTTAGCGTACCCCGCACATTTCAGGACCCTGAATTTAGCTCCGAACAAGCAAGCTCCTCCTCCCAGATTCATGAATGTCCACAAAAGGAAGAGGAGTGCGATAAAGCTTCGAATGATTCTGGGTCATCATTTGAGGAAATCATGATGGAAAATGTTCCTCTGCCGCAGCCATCGTCATAACGAAATATAAGTGATCAAAGTCATAATAATGTAAATCAATTTAATGAAATATTGGCATCGGAAATGTATGATTAACAAATACGTATGGATAGTGGATTTGTAAATTTCAGTATTGCTGAAACACTCATGATAATGAGTCGTGACTGTAAGTTATTTCACTGTCTGTGAATATGATCTGGTTGCAATTGCTGTATATGTACATTGATATAAATATGTAACTAGTTAATGTGCAGTTCATTTTCAGAACATCGGACATTTTTCCAGTCATGTGATGTATTCTGTTTACTACTTGTGATATAAGTTGATATGAAGGCAATATAATTTTCATTCCAGTTTTGTGAGTAGCCTGATACTCTTACATCATGAATTTATAATTAAACGAGCCTTGTAAGTTTATATATATATATATATATATATATATATATATATATATATATATATATATATAAAGGAAGTCATAAGACCTGCATTAGAAAATAACAGGTATTAAATCAGTTGACTGTATGTTGAATAAGACATAATGTAACTCATGTTTTGACATGGATCCAAGATCGGATTAATCAGAAATTGCAGCATGATAGTAAGGGTATAAGTGCTATTATGTAGTCTTAGGAGTTAAGAGCTGATTTATGTTTTGAAAATCTTAAGCTTCAAATATTGGGAGCTTCCTGTGACTTTTTAATCCTGATAATCCATAATCCCACATTTGTCACAATCCTAAAGGTGTGTTTGATATCAAGAATTTGGGGGGGGGGGGGGGGGGGAGGGGGGGGGGGGGAGCTTATAACATTGAAGAAGTGGTCCAAGTAGCCATGATGTAACTCTTAACATTTATTTTCCTGGGACTTTTTTTTTATTTATGAAGAACTTTTAGTGATAGAGCATTTTCTTCCTTTCTTGCATTCTGTCTTGTGTCACAATGTTTTTGTGTGTGTGTGTCTTTTAGTGGTGAATTTTGTCTGCCTATACACACTCTGGTCACAATGTACATTGCTGAAGCAGTGATAATGTGTTCTTATTCCAATATAAGTTGATATTTTACTTGTACATGCACTAATAATTTGTACATTTTGAATGCAGGTTTTTGAATTGTGATTTTTGTTTTGTGACTTTACAAATTTTACATGTTTTCTTTGGTCTGTCATCCTCAGGATAAATTAGAATGATATATACATATCTGTTGACTTATTTTACATTTTCAGATAATTTTTATACCCCAGCAATGAAGTTGTAAGGGGGGGGGGTTGTGTTTTGGAATCACTGTGTTCGACGACCAGCTCTCTTTCTGTCCGGCTGGACGTCTGTAGACAAAATTAACAGTTAGGGCTGTTGTTACCTGATGGCAAATAAAGTACAAATTATGCATGCCACAGCAGCATCTGACCTACATTTTATGCTTCAGTGACTCGGGTTCAAGTTAACATTTAGGTTTCTTTCAGCTTATTACAAGTAATATGCAGGTATCAACTAAATTTGCCCGTGGCTACAGATGTTCTACTTAAACTAAACCTGTGTAGGAGCATCACTATCTTACTATCAAATGAACACAGAGATCTAATTTTGGTTAAAAAGTGTGCCATAATGGTCTACCAATGTTTCAAGGACATAAGGATTGAAATCTTTGTATTGGACATCATTTTGCTAGGTGTTTATCATGGATTACTTATACTGCATCGAAAGGCTATCCACAAAGATATTCTTTGATAGAGCCAGTTTTACAGGTAGGTGTGCCCCATTTGTGTGTTTATGGGGAGGGGATTAGTCCAGTTAGGACACGTCTAGTTGTTTTCAATAATTGTAAGATTTGTCTGAATTGTTATCTTGTTTTGTGAATATTGTGAATCACGTGAACAAAGCTGCTTTAATCAGTATCTAATATCACCGAGACATTGTCTGTGTAGATAATAATACATGGAGCCAATTTTTTTTTCGCTGTAATTAAAGAGAATAAAAATAAGTACAATCTGATATTATTCTGTTTGAAGAGAGAGAGATTTAAACATATATGTATGTGTGTGGATATATATATACATACATGATGATATATATATTCAAAGGCATTAGTTAAAAGTTCTAAAAAGTGAGAAAAACGTTTCCCGTATGCAATAAAGTATTGCTCATGTATAAATAAAGATTATCATTCCACAAAAATATCATACATGATAGACTATTATAATAGGACATGATAGACTATTATAATAGGACATGGCAGACTATTATGATAGGACTTGATAGACTATTATGATAGAACATGATAGACTATTATGATAGGACATGATAGACTATTATGATAGGACATGACAGACTATTATGATAGACTATTATGATAGGACATGGTAGACTATTATGATAGGACATGATAGACTATTATGATAGGACATGATAGACTATTATGATAGGACATGACAGACTATTATGATAGAACATGACAGACTATTATGATAGGACATGACAGACTATTATGATAGGACATGACAGACTATTATGATAGGACATGACAGACTATTATGATAGGACATGGTAGACTATTATGATAGGACATGACAGACTATTATGATAGGACATGATAGACTATTATGATAGAACATGATAGACTATTATGATAGGACATGACAGACTATTATGATAGGACATGATAGACTATTATGATAGAACATGATAGACTATTATGATAGGACTTGATAGACTATTATGATAGAACATGACAGACTATTATGATAGAACATGACAGACTATTATGATAGGACATGGTAGACTATTATGATAGACTATTATAATCGGGCATGACAGACTATTATGATAGGACATGATAGACTATTATGATAGGACATGATAGACTATTATGATAGGACATGACAGACTATTATAATAGGACATGACAGACTATTATAATAGGACATGACAGACTATTATGATAGACTATTATGATAGGACATGGTAGACTATTATGATAGACTATTATGATAGGACATGACAGACTATTATGATAGGACATGACAGACTATTATGATAGACTATTATGATAGACTATTATGATAGGACATGGCAGACTATTATAATAGAACATGACAGACTATTATGATAGGACATGACAGACTATTATGATAGGACATGATAGACTATTATGATAGAACATGACAGACTATTATGATAGGACATGACAGACTATTATGATAGGACATGATAGACTATTATGATAGAACATGGTAGACTATTATGATAGGACATGACAGACTATTATGATAGGACATGATAGACTATTATGATAGGACATGATAGACTATTATGATAGAACATGATAGACTATTATGATAGGACATGATAGACTATTATGATAGAACATGACAGACTATTATGATAGACTATTATGATAGGACATGACAGACTATTATGATAGGACATGATAGACTATTATGATAGAACATGGTAGACTATTATAATCGGGCATGATAGACTATTATAATAGATTGATTGATTATATATTGTTTTACGTCCCGTTCGAGAATTTTTCACTCATATGGAGATGTCACCATTGCCGGTGAAGGGCTGCAAGATCTTGGCCTATGCTCGGCGCTTATGGCCTTTGAGCAGGGAGGGATCTTTATCGTGCCACACCCGCTGTGACACGGGGCCTCGGTTTTTGCGGTCTCATCCGAAGGACCGCCCCATTTAGTCGCCTCTTACGACAAGCTAGGGGTGCTGAGGATCTATTTTAACCCGGATCCTCACGGGGTATATTAAGGACATGATAGACTATTATGATAGGTTGATTGATTGATTGTTATTTTTCGCCACACTCAACAATCCTTCAGTTATCTGGTGGCATCCAGTTTTTATTGGTGGAGGAGAGAACCCAGATACAATGTACCCGGGAAGAGACCACCGACCTTCCGAAAGTAAACTGGCAGACTTTCTCACATATATCGGCGCGATATGATGGACATGATAGACTATTATAATAGGAACATATAGTGTATAGAAAAGTATCATATAAACAGAATTAGTGATAAACGGATCAGAGTTCTTTATGAAACTGTGAACTGCCCTGAATATTTCAAAATTTGCATCATTTGAAAAATGCTCATTTCCCCGTAATAATAGAGGGTATCAACAACATTGATTACATCTAATTGAAGTAATTCATTGAAGAGACAATTTCTTGCTTGAGTATATTTTGTGCATGCAAAAACGAAGTATATAATTTCGTTATGACCAAATATACAATTAGGAGAAGCAATAATATTTTTGCGATAAAGATCACTATTTAATATGTAAGAGTGTCTTAATTTGAGAGTGGAGAGAGAGATGGTAAGGCGAGGAAAAAGCTGAGAGAGAAGGGGAAGAGAGGGGAAAGAAGAAAAGATAGAGGGGATGAGAAAGAAGAGGAGAGAGAAGAGAAAAAAGGGAGAAGGTTACTAAAAAACATATGAAATTAGGGCGTGAGAAATGCTCACCAGAAGATAAATCTTGATTTCAAAATACCATTTATTGATTCACCAAAAATGTTAGCATACAGTCATGTTACACAATATGATATATATATATATATACTACTCAAAGTTTGATAAGGATCATATTTTTCAGAATTTGTAAAACTTTCAACAAAGGTGAATGACAACCAACACAGAGTGATTTATGTTCAGAAATGTTTACTTCAAGAAATTGTGACAGAAAAATTTGGCAAACATGACATTTCATCGCATACTCCTAAGGTAAAGGGAGAGTACCCTGAAAAGCATGGTAATTTCATGATCACGGAATTGTTTCAACTCTGCACATTCCATTTCACACTGCACAAACAAGTGTCAATAGCGGGTATGGCCTCCGTTAGCTCCAATGACAGCTTGGCAACGTCGTCTCATGCTTCCAACGAGGTTTTGAATGGACGCAAGAGAGATATTGTTCCATTCTTGGATCAGAACATTTTCAAGTTCCTGGAGGGTGGCTGGTTGTACAGGACGACGTGAAATCGCTACCTGAAGCATATTCCAGACATGCTCGATAAGGTTGAGGTCTGGAGAACGAGCTGGCCAGTCCATACGAACAATTGTCTCACGTTCCAGGTACTCGTCCACCACCCTAGCACGATGTGGACGTGCATTATCGTCCATGAGGATGAAGTCAGGACCAACAGCACCAGCATATGGTCTCACGTACACATCCAGGACTTCATCCCTGTAGCGCACTCCGGTCATCGTGCCTCGCCTTAGGACATGGAGATCAGTTTGTCCAGCTCGACTTATTCCTCCCCAAATCATCAACGACCCACCACCATATCTGTCATGTTCAGCAACATTAGCGTCCTGATATCGTTCTCCTGCCCTTCTCCACATTCGTGCACGACGATCTGTGAAGTCAACACAAAACCTCGACTCGTCTGTGAAAAGTACAGGGGCCCAATCAGCAACCCTCCAATTCACATGAGCCCTGGCCCAATTCAAACGATCTTGTCTGTGTCGCTGAGTAAGAGGGATGTGAATACAGGCTCTCCGGGAACGAAGACCACCTTCATGAAGACGATTACGCACAGTTTGCGTGGAAATGTTAACTCCAGTTGCATTCAGAAGATCATTTCTAAGCGCAGTCGCCGTTGCAAACCGATGACGTCGTGCTGAAATCAGAGAAAACGGTCATCTTGCTGCGTGGTGGACCTTTCTCTGCCGCCTCCATGTCGATGAGAAGCTGAACCATGAGCTTGATACCGGTTCCAAGCTCTGAAAACAACGCTCTGACTGACACCCAATAGCTCTGCAACGTGACGTTGTCTTGCACCATTTTCGAGCATTCCTATGCATCTGGCCAATTCTTCAATAGTCAAACGACGTCTTTGACGTTGTGGAGGCATTTTCATAGAGTAACAGTGACTTAAACGAGGTCAGATGTAAAGACAATGGCCAAATTCAAATCAACGACAAGCACTCAGAAATGTGAATAATGTGGGTACCATGCTTCACGTGCTACTCATGATCACTGCAGCATGCATTTCCCTACCTAACCTGTGTTTTGAGGCTCAAGAGGGGTCAGTCCAACACTATGATGAAATTTGCGTGTCTTATCAATTCATATATTGATTTTATAATGTAAGAACTATATGATCCTTATCAAACTTTGAGTAGTATATATATATGGATGGGCTTTGTGTGTGTGTGTGTGTGTGTGTGTGTGGATGGGCTCTCTGTATCTATATTTTTAAATTGATTTGTAGGTCAGTAATCTTTATTGCGATTGGTAGTTGTGTGTCGCACATTGTCATTTGAATAATACATGAATTACCTTTTCTGAAAGTAGATCGATAATTTTCATTAATTTTGGTGCAGGACATTTGTGATGATGAGAACTGGAATTGTGGATTACATGGTCAAAGAACCTCATTGGCCAAAGCCTAAATGTTATGCAACCTTTAAAAATCTACCGGACAAAACTGTATTCATCGCTACGTGTATAATGCTTTAGCATGCCTGCACCAAATAGTGGACTTCATGGCTCCGGGGTCAGGAATTCTGCGGGCGGGGCATTATGCATGTAGTGAACATGCATTTAATCTTAAAATTCATGAATCGTGGAAAAGTTACTGAAGTAGTCGTGAAGTGAAAAATATGGTATCTAACAAATTTTTTAACAATTCTTTTTTAAAAACTAATTCTGGAAAGCTAAGGCTAATTTCTTTTCATTTATTAAAAATAATACATTGTGCAACTGAACTGTCCAATGAAGAGTTATTGCGTGTTACTCAGGCGAGCGTTAAGGTTCATGGGACTCTTGTATCGTAATATCTACATTTATCAACATGTTAACGATAACAATCCTTTTCATTTCCAATATATGATAATATCATCATATATAGGAACAGCTGTTTACGTCAAAAAGAGGCTCGCTTTATATGGTAAAGAATAATCTGTAATTTTATATATATATATATATATATATATATATATATATATATTATTTGTATAATGGAGAAGTACACAAACAATGGAATTATTGCAGTAACTTTTTTTTTTATTTTTTTTTTTATTGATTTACAGTGTCATAAATCACACAATACATTCAACGTCTTAAATCAATGGATTTTTTTTTCTCACTCGCACCCCACGCATACATACTCACATACGTCTCACAAAGGTACAGTGTATACATATATATATATATACATATATACAGTTATATATTTCAAAACAGGTAATATCTATAGGTATTTCTTGAGAAAAAGAGCTCTTGAAATTATATTTATATAAAGACAAAAACTGGTATACATATTGAAAACACGGAAAAAAAAAAAAAAAAAAAAAAAAAAAAAAAAAAAAGTAAGTAGTAACTTAATATATCAGTTGTTGAGCAAACTAATCATATTCCTTAAATCAAACAGTTAATATTTTATTTCAATCAACACGAAGATTTCGTGACAGTGTTGCAGAATACGTTTTTCAAGTGTCACATAAAGAACATGGTATAAATTCTTGTGATTTCAGGATAATGATGAAAAGCTTGGAATTTCTGGATTTAATCCCGAAATCATCCATGACGAGTGCAACCCCTCTCCCCCCCCCCCCCCCCCCCCCCCCCCCCCCCCCCCCCCCCCCGCCTCCCATCCTCACCCTTTTTTAATCTTACCACAAGAATGAGTTTTAAAACATTTCGTCTTCATTTAATTTTTTTTTTCGATGCATGCACATCATATTACAACAATAGACATTTTTTTACGTTCCAAGTTCTTTACTTCAACACAACCACTACACATAATGCTTTGAATCACAGGCAATTATGTCGTTTGGGTTTGAATTTACTGTTAAAGGGTACTCTCTAATAGTAAATTTGAACCCAACTGATATAATTGCCCGTGCTCTGAATATGTCATCCATTTAGAATAAGACAGTTTTAAATCTAAAAATTGCAACATGAATAATATCTTTATATAAAAAAAAGTAATGGGGTTTTATTCTAAAGAAATGCAACCTGCATTACTTTTACTTAATCAAATAATGCTGTTTTACTTGAATCAAAAAATTACACCATGTGCTTATATCTTTTATTAAATGAAATAATTTCTGTAGAAACAATATCTTCCGGAAATATTGAAATCCTGTATGATCAGTATTAGCAACAGACCAAACCTTTCTTTAGTGTGGTGTGCAGTAAAAGATAAATATTTTGTCGCAATTCTAAAAGCCGCAATATGCGTTAGGTAAATATCTTTTTTTCAAGATTAGAAACAAAACTGTATGTTTGGGTAGGTATATATTATACAAACATATCAATGGTGAAATGAAAGAATAGTTTGAGTGGGTTAAACGGGCGATGAAATTTAACTCGTGAGCGGATGAGATTAAAATCTGTTCCGTCATATTGCATTTAAAAGGTATTTAAAAATTCAGTATTTATTTATATTCTTAATTAGCATTGAATTGTAAGTTAAAGATTCGTCTGTATGTTTCTGACACGGTAAATTGTAAGTTTAAGATTCGTCTGTTTCTGACACGGTAAATTGTAAGTTTAAGATTCGTCTGTTTCTGACACGGTAAATTGTAAGTTTAAGATTCGTCTGTTTCGGACACGGTAAATTGTAAGTTTAAGATTCGTCTGTTTCTGACACGGTAAATTGTAAGTTAAAGATTCGTCTGTTTCTGACACGGTAAATCGTAAGTTTGAGATTCGTCTCTTTCGGACACGGTAAATCGTAAGTTTGAGATTCGTCTCTTTCGGACACGGTAAATCGTAAGTTTGAGATTTGTCTGCTTGTTTCTGAATGGTAAAGTGCTTTTTTGGAATTGTTACATTGGAATGACCTTTTTTTTTTTAAAAAAAATTGTATCAAACTTTAAGCAAATCACATGATATAGGTAAATTGCTTAATCACCTTCATCCAGGATTAACTTCTATTTCAATTGCATCTTTTCTATTCAGACTTCTGCAATTATGTGGACTTTTTTCAGCATATATATATATATATATATATATATATATCTTTGTATGTCTGTATGTATGATGATAAAAGCTGCAATATGCGTAAGGTAAATGTCTTTTTTTTCAAGATTAGAAACAAAATTGTATGTTTGAGAAGGTATATATTATGCAAACATATCGATGGTCAAATCAAATATTTATCTTTTATTGCACACTACACTGAAGAAATGTTTGGTCTGTTCCTACCACTGATCACACGGAATCAATATTTCCGGATGATATTGTTTCTACAGAAATTATTTCATTTAATGAAAGATATATTTGCTGTAACAAATACTGGATTTTCTTTTTTTTTTTTTTTCTTTTTACAAAGATTATATATATATATATATAGAGCGAGAGAGAGCGAGCGACGCTGCAGACTTACAGTGGTGGTGTTTGTTAGGAATTACAAAATCTATATTATTTATGAAATCAAGTTAATGTTTCTGCATATGGCATAATGTTGAGTGAATATTTCCTGCAACAAAATGATTGGGCCATTTTTAAAAAAATATAATAATAATAATTAAGATTATTACATTTAGAAACAGTTCTTGTAGATTTTGAGTCGGAGAGAAATTTTTAATGGTAGTTACAAGATGTATTATGAGGAAGAACTTTCTATAAGTTAGCTTGTGCAGAAGTTTGCTCGAAATCTCGAGATGTCAATATAGCTGTTGTGTAACTGAGGCACCGGGGTATGTGGACCGGTGGGAGGGGGGGGGGGGGTGTCTGTAAATCAAACCAGTGACCGAACAACGATAAACCACATTCCGGGTAACTAGTCTTAACAAACGCATATATCAATCCACCAGGTCCTAAAAACGCTCCTTGCAAAAAAACGTTAATACTTGTATATATATATATATACATCAATCGAGAATAAACCTGAAATGTTTCACGCACACAGAAACTGGATGAATTAATCATAATGGCGTTTTGTAATATCTCCTTTTTTTTCTTTGAGGAGGTTATACGGTTTCAATTCACATGTTTCGTTTTTCAAAGACAAATTGTACGTTGCTAACACACTGGAGAACGTTGTATGCTCATATATATGTCGAGATAACTTTAAATTGAAAATCTTAGTTTTTTTTTAATGCAACTTGGCCAAGTTACTGATAGAGCAATTAAAATTTGAAACACTTTTCAAATTTTATTAACATCACATTATTTAATATATACATGTAGTTTGGGACGTGGATCCTTCCTCTTTCAGGCCAGTACAGTAATATGGCTATATCTTTGTCACGTGTGTCTTGTTGCGCGATTTCTAAGTACCGTCTGGTTAGATAAATTTATAAACCAAGGGTATTTTTAAGAGGACGTGCTGAATGCGTTTTTATATGTAGGCGATTTATAGCTCTTCAGCTTAATAAACAGAAGGAAAATGACGACGAGATTCAAAAATTACCCTCTTAATCCTTATGTATTCTCCTTATGTTGACTTTGAATGTACAGTTTTGGGGGAATCATAAATTTGAAAGTCGTCTTCAGCATTCTTAGGAATTTCAAAAAAAAAATTTATACGTCCTTTATTAAATTGTAAATTCCACTGCTACATATAATGACAATATTTAAAAAAAATTGTCCCTAATATCACCCCGAATGGAGATGATTTTACAGAGTAATACCTGCAGTAATTATTGCACATGATAAATTGTGGTCCAGAGATATGTAAGCATTGATATCAATGCGCTGTTTGTTATGGAAATGCCTTAGAGGGGAACTATTTCAAAACAAACAAAATAGACGTCACAAGATTTCATTAGAAAATGCATACTATATATTTTAATATGTTTTTAAGGTTTGAATCTTTAAGGTTAATGGTGTCAATTCGCTCTACGCCACCCCCCTACTTCTAGCTGCCAATGTGATTCTGAATGTCTTCTAATCATTTTAAAAGCCATGAAAAGATTATTTCACATTGCTCGAATATACGCACGTAAGTATTATTTTTCAAAAAGCGTCAATTTGCAACGGTGATGTCGTTTAACCTATTGTTCGCTGCACGTGGTATCAGTTTGAAACAGGAGACCCGCTGACTGGTTCTATTTGCACCCGTTCTATATCAAGAAACGCCCTATCAATGACCTTCTTTCTGGTGGAATTGTGGTTTACGTCTGTCAGGTTGTCTCTATTTGCCGAAAAATACCATACTACCGCCAACTGTTTTAATTTATTGAAGATTTATTCCCAGTTTATGCAGAAATCTTGAGTTTGATAGAAAGAAAACATTTCTTATTTTGTAAATCCTGAAAATAAATTACATATATTTGTAGGATTTGCTATACAAACAGATGTGTGTAGCCCTAATTTCTGACATTATTCAACATGTATAATCTCTTAAGCAGATCTATATCAAAAGTAGAGAAATGTATTTAAATGATGTCAACTCAGCTCCACGTCTGCGCATCTTGGTCACGTAGAATTCTTAGTCTCTCCTTTTTTTTTTTTTTTTAACACGCAAACATTGCATTATTAATAGATTTGCGACAGTTAATGAATTCATCTAAAAAGAAAAAGATAACTATAGTTCTATTTATTTCAACGTAATACACCCTGATTCCAATCAAGTATTTTAAGGTCGATGGCATGTAAAGATATTAGACTACAATCTGATTTTCGGCCATTGTTTTTTGAAACATATCGCGGCTAAAACTGGTAGACCTACCCCTGCATTGATAGAAAATATTGACACGAAAGATGATCAATTTTCAATCCTAATATTTATTTATTCCTTGTAGTTTATTCCAACTGATCTCAACTATTTCATCAATGTTCCTTATCTTAAAATGACCACAGCGATCAATTTCAAACTGATCTGTGTGAACTTTGATTGCGCGGATTGACTGTTTTCATTTTCAATAAGGCGGATAAGATGAAGACGAAGCAAATCAAACGAAGAAGAGAGAATAGTGTTTTCAGTCTTAATACCACTTGACCCAGTGAAGAAAATATTTGAACTATGTCTTAAATAGAAATCCAAATTTGACAGAGAATCGACCACACGACTGATCTGGTCTATAATTTATCAATGCATACCCTGTTGGACTTTATTCAGTTTGAGAGACAGCTTCCGCACAGCGATTTCAACATTTCTGCATACATTAACATAATTTCTCTCAATTATAACCTCCTCTTTCTCAAACCATAAAAAGGAAAAAAAAACCAGATATAGCATCACTGTTTCCTATGCGATAATTTGCGCTAATTTTGCTCTCGAGTTCATAGCCATTGTTAGAATGTGGACCATCTCTACATCTCGCGTCCATTATCCAATGTTATTTGTAGATGATATTAAAAAAAAATTTAAATGTATACGGGATTTCATTTTTTTTTCTCTCTCTCAATAGGCAAAACACAGACGTAGTGAAAAAGTCTCAACAATAGAGTCACAGCAAATATACACCTGCACTTTTAAAATCCTGAGGTGACGACATTGGAGCTTTTCTCCTAACAGAAAAGAACGCCGTGGCGCATCCCGGTGATTTAATCTTTATCGATAATATGTACCTTCAGTATGTATGTGTATGTATGCGATTAATTTGTAATACAGGAATTCTATATTTTACCGAAGATTGCAGGTCCGCGCAGGTACCAGCCAATCGGAGAGAAAATTAAATTACAGGTATAATATAGATTGAATAACCGACTTCATGCAGACAGCTCAGTGTTGTGGACTCGAGTTTATCTTGGAAGAAACCCGTTTGTCCAACATTTCTGACAGGCCACGAACTGTGTATTACGAAGAACTTAAAGGCCAGGAATTTAAAAATGAATGAAGAGTGGAAATGAAGGAGAGAAAAGATCCTTCGATCGATTGAAAGACAAGGATATCTAACGACACGTATTCCGTAGGAAAAGCGTTTCAGTAGCTGGTGTCCGTGTTAATTGATCTATCGACGTGAACGATTTGTGTTTGAATGGGGTATACCCTATAAAAACGAGGATAATGGTCGAGGGTTAACGCGATTTAACTTCTATAGTCATTTGGAGAGTCGCCAACTTATCGATCTAAAACACATGTGTTATTATAAATGGCTACGATAGCACTTGGGTGGAATTTTTATATATGGTGACAACTGTCGTGTGTTTGGCATCGTGTGAATACCGAGGTTTGGATATAGAAAAGATTTCCCGATAGGAGAAGCTTCGGGGAGGGCGAAGTATTCCGGAGGACGATTTATTTTCTTTCTCTCTCTCTCACCCGAATGTAACGTGTGCATGTGGTAAAAACAAACCGCAGAAGCATTTTTGAATTTGTGTTTACATGACCAAGATCATTCATGAGAGATCATGTAGAATAAAATATCGAACGAAACATTACAGGTAAGATTGAATTCATTATGGAGGAAGATCGGCCGACTTTCAAAAGTACTCTGCTATGGCAGGTGAAATGTAATTCTGTGATGCAACCTCCCCCGCAGCGAACAATCGTCACCCGTGATCCTGAACCACCGGAAGAGCATGAAAACATAGAGGATAAGACATTTTACGCATCCGAAACGCAGCTTCCTCCCCCACGACCGCTAAGTTATAACTATGACCCGGGGGTGGAGCGTGATCTGGCCACCCCTGGTAGGTTACTGAAACTTGATCATCTTGACTCTCAGTTTACGGACGAACCGCACGTGATTCACGCGCGCGAGTACAGAATTGACAGCGGTTATGATGATTCCAGTCATGTGTCGTCTGATAGCAGTCAGGAGATCGTACCTCATGCAGACGACAGAGCGGAATCACCTGATATCGAGGACAGGATGATCCGGGCAGAACAGAAACTTGTGAAGAGGAACAGTCGCCTAGCCGAAGCTGTTCATGTTGAAAACCACAAACCGTCCCGTGTTTCTTCTTTTGAGGAATCTCCAAGCGAGGGTCATATCCACGATGACCATGCTTCGAAAATGAAATATACCAATGTTCAAGCACTTACTGCGATGGCTCGGAAACTTTCTCGTCCGGTCCTCCGAAAAGACGAGGAAATGGCATCATTTGAGGAGGTGTCACATGATGTATCCGCATGGACAAATGGAAGCGGTTCCACAGATTCACCACGCAGTGACACCACTTGTGAATTCGATAAATATTCTGAAATTACTGCAGAGACCAGGAAAGCCTCAAAACCTACTGTAAGAGACCTTGACCTCACTCCAGAGAAAACCATAACTAGGTCAGTAACCACAAAGCAAGTTCTCTCCCCCACCGTTCCCGCTCTCTCGCCAAAGAGGGAAAAATTCACATTTTCTAGAAGTCTAAGTACAGCCTCCAGTTATTCTTCGTCCTCCGAGGTCACGACCCCGAGTCATGTGCCTGATCCCTGCTTCCGGTGTAATAAGCAGGTCTATCAGCTGGACAAGGTCGGACCAGTGAGGCGCGTGTTGTATCATAAATTATGTTTTCGTTGTGCAGAATGTAATTCTGCTTTGACATTAAAATCTTTTTGTTCCAACGCTAACGATAAAAATGACAAACATGTTTACTGCAAGAAGCATCAGCCACTGCAGGAGAAAGCCCACGTGGACATAGAGGACCGGAACATCAACATCGCTATGAACAATCCAAAACTGGATCGGGTTAACACGAACATTCGCGGCTCAAATGAAGATAAGGTCAAAGGATTGAATCAGAGGCCCATCTATGTCAGAGGAGCTAGTATACCGAAACTAGACATCGTATGCGGAAACCAGTACGGATTTAGTTACACCGGTGGACAACCTGTAGAGCACGACGCTGGAACACTGAATCCAAAGCCAATGAGAATCACGAGTCCGAGGGAAATGAATTTAGAGGAAGTGGAACCAAAGCGAGTATGGACGAGGTCCGCCATTAACGCTGCCAGCCTTGATCTAAGTGCACCGATTTCCGGAAGAAGTGCTCACCATTTTTATTCCTACGGAACCTCAGCTTTTAACCATTTATGATATTATGATTACTTGTTGAAAATGTAACCCTTGTTTTGTGCTACGCTATACACAAATGTGTTCCCCTATTATGAAAGCTTTTTATGCGCAACATGTACTTCATAACAGCCAAAGGATGCGTATATTCATTGAGATTTAGCATTTTTATATTTTTTATATATTATATGATTTATCCGACTATTCTGTGATAACATACATATATTATGAATATAAGCATTAAGATAAAGAGGATAGGTATACTTTTTATGCAAGATGAAGCGCCGTGCTTCTTTCACGAGAAGTTTTGTATGATTGTATTAGAAAACTTGAGAAATTTAAGCCGAATTCTTTGCTTTGTATCGTAACACATGATCTCTACCTTCTTGAATTGTAGTCATTATTGTGTAATTCTGCCATGAAGAAATGCTTGAAATTATAAGGAATTCGAAGTATTTTTAATGGTCTACTCTTTATTAAAGGACAAATATGTCTAGTTAGTTTGTGTGATAGGTTATAGAAAAATAAAAGAAGCCAATTAAACAGAAATGATCCCATGCTTCCATTTCTTTTTGTATAACCCCCTACTACAAACTACCTGTACATATAAATTATACGATTAAATTTACCTGCTTTCTGACGTATTTCATACCAATTTTTAGGCCGTTCTTTACACACTGATTTTGACTACGGATTACTCCGTTTTACCAAGATTAAGATGCAGGGATCACGGCGGGTTTGACCGGTCGACAGGGGATGCTTACTCCTCCTATGAACCTGATCCCATTTCTGGTATGTTAAGGGATCCGTATTTGCCCTACTCCTAATTTTGTGTTCTTTATAGGAGTTATGAGATTGATCGCTGTTCGCTATCTTCACCTTTTCATTTATAGTATGCAAAATTGAAAATAATTTTTATGCTCTAGATGATATGTTTGGATTTTTATATGTGTATATAGTAAACTACTGGACCAGCAAATGGTTGTTATTCAGTGGACAATACGTTGGCAAATGGGAATATTTAATGTATCAGTACTACTACATGAAGATATTCACGAGGTAGCAAAATATGAGAATAAACTGGAAATTACATTGTTTGAAACTGTGTACGACGTCCTAATTTTACCCATGTTGCTTGAAATCCTCCTTATAATGTTGAACTCACCAATATGAAAACCTGTACGTATTATATGTGTGTTTACGCCGTGCTAACAACCCAACAGTGTGAATATATTACCTGTGTATACGTATTGTACCCAGCAAATCAGTCCTGTTGCTTGCTTAAACTCAGTGACGTTTCATTTCCACTGTTTACTAATTATTATGGTATACGTATATATTTATACAAAATTTACTGAAATAAATCAAATTATTTTGTTGTATGTATCAAAACTTTTTTTTTCTCTTTCAATCAACATAAAGTCCATTTCCGGTTGAACTACCACGATCCCGGAATTTAAGCATGTTTTATGCATGGTTCCTGTCTTTACAATCAGTATGTCCGAAGTAGAAGTACATCTACATTTGAACTACTGCTTTATCCGAAATATTAACATTTGACAACCAGTAAACACGGAAAAGGTATTACAGAAACAATCCTGTACGAAGGCACATAATAGTCAATTTTGACTGGGTGCCTCTACCGATAAGAAGTCACTAGCCATCACTGAGGGTGACTTTGGTTCATACCCGAGTGCGATCTCGACTGTTGCAATGGAACAGAAAGAGTTGAAACTCTTATTTGACGTATTGTGATATTTGAGCTCCAACTAACCCTCCATTTCATCAGGGATAATGTGGTAGTAACATGTCGGTCTTGTAAGCCTTAGGATACTACACATGTGTCAGTTTTCAAACGATGGCTGTGATTGGTTGTACATATAGGACTAAGACCGAAGTTTCCCCGAAGTACCACTGTTCTTGGATATTTGCTAGTCTACGATGCGGTGTTATCGTACTGACGAATTGTACCCGTTTCCTGAGGACTGAGGAGAAATAAATGTTTGATATTAATTTGATATTAAATTCCTGTAGAAATCTGCAGGGTTTGTTTTTTTTTATCCAGGCCACAGGGAGAATTTCTGAACGAACATAAATTTACACAACGTTTGAAAAGTGTTGTCCTTTTCTGACCCCATCCGGTTTTATCTACTGTGTAACATATAGAATTCCCTCCAGATTATTTTGATTTTTTTTTCCTGCAAGCCAGATCAGTTTTCGTTACGTTTTAAATTTACAGGTTATCTTTCATACCGTGTGAATGCTACGTGATAGTATTTTTCATTGCCATTTTTAACTCTTGTCCTCAAAAGCAAAAACAATAGAGAAAATCAAAGAGACAGCCTTTTTCAGTTATTTAATTTTTTCTTTCTTTTCAGCTGTTTAAATCCACTTTCCCCGCCGATATATTGTGCTCAGTTTGGGTGGGGCTATAATTGATTAAATATGAAAATCGAAAGAGATTATTACAGACGGGTATAGACGACACACTGGATCAAATTGAAAAATCTTCTTTCTTTGATGTTAAAATGTTTCGATATTTAATTTTCTTTTAAGTGATAAACTTGTTACCGCTTTATTACAATTTTTCCGCTTTCTCCCTTCTAGTCCTTTCAATACCAATAGACATGCAATTGAGGATATCTTACGACTAGATAATTAATTATACATTAGGCTTGGGTTCATTTCCGAATTAGTAACACTTCTCTAAATTAGAAATGGAAAAAGTCATAAAAAATTCAGGTCTGTAGCAATCCTAAAATTAATAAACATTATTCGGTATATACATACATACACATACATACACATGAAGCTCATTTCCAAATGAATCTTTTGATGCATGGATGTTGCCGCTAAGGAGTCATTATGCGGGAGGAAATCGGAGTGCCCGGAGGAAACCCACGTGTCTGAGCGGGCGAGCGGGCACATAAAACCACTGCCGATCAAGGGGATCGAACTCGGGGTCGCTGCGGTGAGAAGCGAAAGCGCACGACTAGAATGTTTGAAGCTGCATCCTATATTGACTTATCTATAGAATAAACATTATCAGTGGATACACCTTTGTCCTGGGACGTTAGCGGTAGCATACCTACAGTTTGCCCCAAAAATCATTCTACGCCTAAAGCTTAAAACAAGATGGGAGATCAAAAACGATTCTGTCTTCTTGGGAAGAAGTCATGGGAAATCCAACTTATAATACATTTACTTTGCAATATGGTATCGTTTACAAAAATAATTTTTGGTGCTAACCATGTCTAGACTGGCTAAATCATTTAAAGATGCTTGAATTGTTTTCTTAGTACTAATTAGTCAGTAGTTGTTTAAGCAATCAAAGGAGGTGAAGCTTTTTGTTGTACAATAACTTCAGATGACCAACTGAGGCTGCTCTGTTAAATAACAACAACGTGGATACCAAAGAGGGCGGGGATTTGTTTGTTTTGTGAAAACGTAACAGTTCTTTTGGGTATCCGTGATACGCTTGATAAAATGTATCTGAATATAATAATATAATCTGCATGTTCAAAGGGTTTTTTTTTTTCTTAAGTGATCTGTATAATTGAGAAAGAAAGACCTTGATATAATTGTGCTAGGTTCCTTTCAGATCTCAGTAGAGATTTTATTTGTAGTTCGAACTGTAAGCGAGATAACCCCGAACTCCTATACAACAACGGCGTTTAGCACCAGACCATGAAATTACCTTGTCTGTTGCATGATCAATATCAATGTACTCATTAATCCCGAATTTTACGATCCACTGGTATACAAGCAACTGGAAAAAATATTTCGTGCTTCACAATTTTTATTTCGAAGTTTAAATTTGCATCGGGTATACAAGGCATTTGTTTAATTAATTGTTGATATATTTAACATCCCAAAAACTGATATTCTGTTCCCGCTCAGTTTGTTGTGCAATAAAAATAACCTCATGTGAAATTCGATACATGTAGCTTGCATGAATGCGATGTTCTGTTAATTAACTCTTGTAACGAGTAATACGTGGAAGTTGTGCAAGATGTATAATACAGACGTGGCACACCATCCTCATTGAACACCATGGTCAGAGACCAGGTGATGGAGACGATACTCTTCCGATGAGAGAAGAATATGCATGTATGACGAAGAGGGACTGACAGTGAAGAGAGGGATGGGGACTCAGAAAACGGACGTCGAGCGTCTGGCCGTTCAACAAACGAAAAATACATATATGGTAGCCCCAGATATTTCGCGTAAAATATCCGGGTTACTACACACGCCTTCGGATGGCTTCGATGTCTTAGGGATGTTTTAGAACACTCCGTAAGAACGAATGACCAAAGAGTGATCTTGTCTGAACAGTCCGCGAGAACAAACGACCAAATAGTTCCTATCTCTAGACAGTCCACAACAACGAACAGCTAATCAATTCACTTGTTTAGACAGTCCATAAAAAGGAACAGTCATAAAATTCACTTGTCTAGACAGTCCGTAACAACGAACGGCAATGAAATTTACTTGTCTAGACGTCCTTAAAAATTCACATGTTTAGATAGTCCGTAAAAAATTATCGGCCATAAAATTCACTTATCTGAATAGTCCATGAGAATAAACGGCCAAACAGTTCATATATCTGGGCAGTCCATAAGACAGTTCATTTTCTTGGACAGTCCACAAGAACTAGTGGCAAAACAGCTTACATGTCTAGACAGTTCGTGAAAATAAACGACCAAACAGTTTTATTACTTCTCACTTAACTTCATTAATTCACATTTCACGACAATTTGAAAATTTACATTTACATAGGGATATCAATTCTGGTGTGCATTTTCCTTTCAACATTGATTATTTTTCATTCAACAAATTAGCAAGGAATGATTACTTCTCATTCAATGAACGAATAAGAAATCAATAGATAAATAAGAATTGGGAAATAAGCCCACGAAAGTTAATGTTACGCAGTTTGGCTTAATGGGACGATTGCCAGATAAAATTATATGCATGGATATGACCAAAGTTCTTTTAGTAAAAACTTCAATTTTTGTGATGTGTGTAACTATAATTATATTATTATACATTCTCCTATATTCTCTGCTTTGCGAGCATATACATGTATATCGATGATACAAATGTAATTTGACTTCAAAATCTCAAACGACAGTCAACACTGCTTCTCTTGAGGTAGTGATTCCAACCGCATTGGCCACTTGACACTCGATGGTACCAGCGTCTAATGTTGTGATGTTTGTGATGGTTAAAATTTCGCCATTACTGGAAACCTGATGACGAGAATCAACAACCATTGGTTTTCCATCTTTGTACCACGTGACTGTTGGTGTTGGAATACCGGAATTGACGCATCTGAACTCCGCCGATGTTCCGACGTTATGGTTAGAACTCCGGGGTTGCTTTGCTATGTTTGGTACGACTGAAACAGAACATTCGTATATAATGTTCAGGTGAAATGAAATAATAACGAATACATCAATATTTGTATATATTATATGGATAAACCACGGGAATAACATCAATCACAGTGTAATGTATTATATAATCATCGACATTTTTTAGGTCAATATGATACATGTAACCACTTGAGAAACTAAGCAATATTCACCGAGATTAACTGAGCAATTCTGGTCATCAAAACCGGCTACTAGAACTTAGTCGGTCATCTTTGTGTACGGATAAAAAGACGACAGACCAAAAGTGTCAACTGCAAAGTTCCCGATTTGATTTAGGTCCGATGTTAGAAAAATCAAATATCAAGTTCACTTCAAAGGCAAGCGGAAAGGAATTCAGCGTTCTTTTTTTTTTTAACTAGTTTGTAGGATCACAGCAAGTGAGAAAGCTCGGAATCATTTATTCATAAAATAGAACCAATTACTCGCTCTACAACCACTGGCTATGTTATTCTATTTTGTAATCACAACTTGGCGGAATAGTGCGTCCTAATCTGGGTTGGAAATCATATATTAAGACCCGAGGGTAAATATTTAAAAAAAAAGGATGAGAAGCACGAAAAGATGGGACCTTTCAGAAATCTTACAAACAATAAATGTATACCTCCTTTGATTACTTTTATTTCTTTCGTCACGGTCCCTAGTCCGTTTTTAGCTGTACAGACGTAAGTCCCAAAATCTGACGAAGCAGCATTTACTATAGAGTACTTTCCATTCAGTTGTAGTAAGTTTCGTCCGTCACGTGTTCCTACGCCTCTACGTGTTGTTGTCAGTTTAGTGAGAGTGATGTTGGGAGACGGGCTTCCTGTTGCACTACAGTTCAGGTTCCGAGTTTCCCCCACAGTCAAGTAGATAGTTGTTGATGGGGTCGGGTCTTGGAACATAGGGTACTCTGTAAAATTAATCCTTTATACTCGGTAGTTGTTTTCAAGCAAAATATTTCTAAATCTAAAACTTCATCTTTGAATAATTTTGTCGACATTAAACTCAGCACATTCCTAAACAGTCAACATGAAATAGAGCGAATTTATACCTGGGCTAACATTGAACTATACTACTTTTCTAAACAGTCAACATAGGATACAGGGATTTTATATTGGGCAACTATTTAGCTATAATATCACAACTCAGAGGGGAGAGGCTTTGTGATTTTGAGCCCGATGCTCTAACCACTCGGCCACGGAGGCCCCTTTTACCAGTTGAAAGTGAAGACCTATGCTTACGAACGGCAGTGAGGGTTCTTTAACGTGCAACATCTGTCGCGACACAGGACCTCTTTTTTCTTAAGGTCGCATCCGAAAGACCCGAGCATTCACTACCTACGTTACTGTCTTAGATTTGACGAGACCATGGCAAGAGCGGGACTCGAACTCACGACCTCCCGGTTCCGCGACCGGTTGGTTGTTTGTATATTGTTTAACGTCTAGCTCAAGAATTTACCACTCAAATGGAGGCGTCACAATTAAAGGTGAAGGGCTGCAAAACTTAGGCTTACAGCCTATGAACAGGGATGAATCTTTATCGTGCCACACTTGCTGTGATTTGCTGGTCTCATCTGCAGGTCCGCTCTATTTAGTCGCCTCTTACAAGCAAAAGGTACTGCGGACCAGTTCTAACCCGGATCCCCACAGGAACCGCGACAGTTAAACGTGATGCATCTCATATAAATGCACATGTATTTCATGAAGTCAGGTAGTTTTTGAACTATAAAACAATCCATTAGATGTGTTTTGCGATGGTTTTTGTGTCTTTTCGGATATTTCCCTGAACATACTGTAAACACGGCACGTAACTCTCAAACAGAGAACGGCGTTTCTGTTCAGTTTCACTAGAAATCATAAATCTTAACTGATTGTTTATTGCAGTTACAGGGTACTCATTCTCACTAAAGCCAGACCTCCATTTACGAGAGCCATGGGGATCCGGTTTGTTAGAATAGATCCTCAGTACCCCTTGCTTGTCGTAAGAGGCGACTAAATGGGGCGGTCCCTCGGACGAGACCGCAAAAACCGAGGTCCCGTGCCACACAGATCCCTCCCTGCTGAAAGGCCATAAGCGCCGAGCATAGGCCTAAATTTCGCAGCCCTTCACCGACAATGGTGGCGTCTCCATATGAGTGAAAAATTCTTGTGCGCAACGTTAAACAATATATAATCAATCAATTCATTTACGATCAAACTGCCTCATTATATCTCTGATAATGACATTTCAAACTAAATGATATACAATAATAAAAATTAAGTGTAAAAAATAGTCAAACTGGTTGACATACTGCTTCTGATCAATATGACAAGAACACGTCACACATCGGGTAAATACCGACATGGCGTGGTGATAGATCACTACTTGGATACGTACGGAGACAGGCACACCCATCTTTTGTGACGTCACGTCCGTCGAGCCCCTTGGGTCCAGGTTCCCCTTTTTCTCCTTTCTGGCCACGTCCTCCGATCTCCCCGGGGTCGCCCTTCTCCCCTTCCACTCCTTTTGCCCCTTTTGGTCCCTGGCTTCCTTTTTCTCCTAATGCCCCCCTTTGTCCCTGTATAAGCCATATTGACAATTTATAGTGGAAGGCCATTCAATAAACAAAAGATAAAAAAATCATATAGCATTATTATATATAATGACTTCTTAGATCTTTGTTCTTTTTTTAAAATGTATATCTTATGAATTGAAATGTAGTATGTAGCAAATATACAATGAACAGTAGTTTTCATAGAATTCTCTGTAGCCCAATAATTATCCATACATGTAAATTCTTACATTCTATGGCATTTACCACCATATCAAATTTAGAAATTATAAAGACACCCCCCTCCTTTGCCAAGCACGCAAGAAAGAAACATACCTTCATTCCTGTATCCCCTTTGGGGCCCCTTGGTCCTTGATCCCCCTTCGGCCCCCTCGGACCTTTGTCACCCTGACCTCCTTTGAGTCCTTTCGGACCAGGATCCCCTTTTGTTCCAGACTCCCCTGCCTCCCCTTGGGGACCCGGTTGACCTTTGGTGCCATTTCTTCCCGGAAGTCCGGCATCCCCAGGCAGACCTTTCTCCCCCTTGTTACCTGGAAGTACATTAGATTCAGTTTAATCAAAAATCCTTTATCGGCCGGTTATACATATATAATGTAGATTTACTGAGAATAAAATTACAGGTTTATTAACAATCAGTTAATTAAAAATAAATCACAGACTGACTAACTATTAAAAATTGATTAAAATGAAATAGAAAAATAAAAAAATAAAAATCGGTTAATGAATGAGAAAACACAATTGATCAGAATGAAATAGAGGTTAATTAAAAATCAAAAATCGTTGATGAGAGAAGAACACATGTTAATCTGATCAACAATTAAATTCCACTTGATTCAAAGTAAAACAAAGATTAATTAGAAGCAAAACACAAATTATAGAAGTAAAGCACAGACAGACTACAGATTGACTACAGATTGACTACAAATTGCAGATTGACTACAGACTGACTACAGATTGACTAACAAATGAAAATCGATTGATGAAAACTGATATACAAACTAATCAACAATTAAATGCAGTTGATTGAAAAAGAAATGAACTAAACATGTCAAGGGTTTTGCCTTTAATATCTTTACAAATTGTAATGGTAACCATTTCCTCATGAACGCTCTGCAGTTGTAAACAATGCGCCTATAAATCTTAATAAATTTAACGGCTGGTAATTCCGTTAGAAATGAAAGTAGAATGCAATGTAAGAAATTATTTTCACTTTTGTAAATATACACTGAGTCAAAAAAGAAACTTCACAAAATTAATTTTGTAAAATATTGAATACTTTCCCCCTGATGATACACCTGTGTAGCCAACATGGGATCCCTATCTGTCGACTCTGGAAAACCGTTAGCCAAACCCACTCATAGCCATCCATTTCTTGTGTAAATGCCTTTCGTGCCAAATCAGGTTTTGCACGTGCATTCAATGTTGTGAACTCCACATCGAAGTTGGATTCATTTGCACATGTTTGCCATGGCCTCAAACATTAAAAAAAACACTTTTAAGCCACATTTGTAACAGTACTTGAAATGCCGCGATTGTCAAATGTGCAACGTGAACGTGCCGTTGGCATGTTGCAAGCGGGGCGATCAGTTATTGACATCGCAACAGCAATGGGATGCAGCCGTCGTACTGTGTATGACTTGCGACATCGTCTACAACAAACTGGCACCACTGCTGATCGCCCAAGGTCGGGTCGTCCACGTGTAACGTCACGAGTTGAAGACCGGAACATCGTCCTACGTCACCTTCGTAACCGATTTCTGCCGGCTGCACGAACCAGAGCTGAGATGTTTCAAGGTCGGCTGTCCGCACAGACCATCCGAAATCGGTTGCGGTCTGCCAATCTCCATGCTCGATGTCCGTCTCGTGGTCCAATTTTGACGCCATTTCATCGACGTCAGCGTCTGCTGTGGGCCCAACGTCACCTCCGATGGACCCAGAGAGACTGGAATCGAGTCGTCTTTAGTGATGAATCGCGGTTTACCCTCAGATTTGCGGACGGCAGGCTAAGAGTCTGGAGACGACCTAATGAACGGTATGCCCAGTGTTGTGTGCAGGAAGTGGACAGATTCGGGGGCGGAAGTTGCATGGCATGGGGTGCTTTCTGTGGGAACAACTGTTCCAGATTTCTGGTCATCCATGGAAACCTCACAGCTGCTGCTTATCGCGATCAGGTATTCACCCCTGAACTCATTCCCTTCATGGCGGCTCATGGTCCAGGTCTACAGTTCCAGCATGATAATGCACGGCCGCATACCGCGTTGTTGACACGAAATTTCCTTCAAAATGCTGGCATCAACGTCATGGACTGGCCATCGAGGTCCCCTGACCTTAATCCCATCGAGCACGTTTGGGATGCACTAGGGAGAGGGCTTCGTGAACTTAGGAACCAACCGCAGAATTTGCAGGAACTTGGCGCTGCCTTGCAAGATCAATGGCGCCGAATCCCCAACCATGTGTTCACAAACATCAGGCAGTCGATGAGGAGACGGTGCATGGCTGTGGTGAATGCGCGAGGCGGCCATACTCAATATTGAACTGAGACATTTCGAAGTTTCATTCTTGTGACTTGACATTCTGTGTACAAATGTTTTGGAACGGCGTGTAGCCTAACTGAACAGATCTGTGGCACTGTCAGTGTATTGATTACATCACACACATCTCAGCAATGAAATAAAATCACTGGCACCATCCTATTATCTCTTGTTCGTTTTAAGTGCCTCGACAAGAGAATGTGAAGTTTCTTTTTTGACTCAGTGTATAAGGATATGCACTGCAACGCCTTTCATTGACATACTTTTCGTGACTTTCAAAATTTAATTTATTTCTCAGATATAGATTATCTATAGATTGAATATGGCTGTTCTTTCTATGTCTTATTTTTCTTGTGGGGGCGAACGGGCAGCAGGTTACTATTGCAGACTAGCAACTCATAATATAGATATCTTCTCATGATGCATTAGTCTCAATCTTCTTTCAATATACAATTCAGTGTTAAATTACCCATTAAAATTTAAGATCATAGTGTTTCACTGTTGAACTTATTATGATAATTACATGTAACTACAGTACAGCAATAATATAGTGACACCCAGGGACATTTACATCATATCTACATCACAACGATACAGTAGAACCATGATAAAATGACACCCAGGGACATTTACATCATATCTACATCACGACGTTACAGTACAACCAGGATAAAATGACACACAGGGACATTTACATATCTACATCACGACGTTACAGTAGAACCAGGATAAAATGACACACAGGGACATTTACATCATATCTACATCACAACGATACAGTAGAACCATGATAAAATGACACACAGGGACATTTACATCATATCTACATCACGACGATACAGTAGAACCATGATAAAATGACACACAGGGGACATTTACATCATATCTACATCACGACGATACAGTAGAACCATGATAAAATGACACACAGGGGACATTTACATCATATCTACATCACGACGATACAGTAGAACCATGATAAAATGACACACAGGGGACATTTACATCATATCTACATCACGACGATAGAGTAGAACCAGGATAAAATGACACACAGGGGACATTTACATATCTACATCACGACGATACAGTAGAACCATGATAAAATGACACACAGGGGACATTTACATCATATCTACATCACGACGATACAGTAGAACCATGATAAAATGACACCCAGGGGACATATATATCATATCTACATCACAACGATACAGTAGAACCATGATAAAATGACACACAGGGGACATTTACATCATATCTACATCACGACGTTACAGTAGAACCAGGATAAAATGACACACAGGGACATTTACATCATATCTACATCACGACGTTACAGTAGAACCATGATAAAATGACATCCAGGGACATTTACATCATATCTACATCACGACGTTACAGTAGAACCATGATAAAATGACACCCAGGGACATTTACATCATATCTACATCACGACGATACAGTAGAACCAGGATAAAATGACACACAGGGGACATTTACATCATATCTACATCACGACGTTACAGTAGAACCAAGATAAAATGACACCCAGGGGGCATTTACATCATATCTACATCACGACATTACAGTACAACCAGGATAAAATGACATTTTGCGGACATTTATATTATCTACAGCAGGCTGATACAGTAGAACTAGAATAAAATGACATCCTGAGTACATTTAAATATATCCATCCTCCGAAAATGTCAATATTTGGTATTGAAGTTTATACATGTACATTTGTTATAACAGTTAAGTGGAATGTGCATTACCTGTGATACCTTGTAACCCCGGGGAACCTGTCTCTCCTGAAAACAGAATTAGTTACCAATGATTCATTACTACAATATCGTTATAAGTGCAAGTCAAACACGTGACTACACTTGATATTCAGATGATAAACTCATTATTATCAAATATACTTTTCGACATTGATTTACTATTTTAACTAGGTCATAGGAACTGCGTTTCGGGGAGCTGTGTCTATTTAAAGGAAAATAATGATTTATTATAACAAACAAATGGCATTTATATAAATGACAAGCTTTTTGTGGTAAACCACACGAGTGATTCAAAAGAATGCCGGTAATTGCATTTTGATGACAATCATAGTTGATTGATATGAAATATGATACATAGAAAACAATTTTAACACGTACCTTTGGCGCAGGTTTCATTCTTATCAATACAGTGCTGTGCAATCACTTCTTCCTACCAAGATAAAAATCACGTTGATTTATACTTCGACAAACAGTCAGTACAAAAATGGTTTTTTTTTATTGTCAGGATCAGATTCAATATTTTTTCAATAATGGTATAGTAACTTTCCACGAAAATAGGGTTTCAAATCCAAATTAAAAAAAGAAAGTTAAAAATGGAGATCTAGATGGCAATCCATTACCCCCCACCCCCGTTCACCGCCTCACATCTACCAATGTATCTCGCGTTATCATGATTATGCTTCCTTTTGGTATTAGACGAATGGGGAGGATTGTGAGCGAATGAAACAGCTGATGACTTAAAAAATAAAATACACGTCTTGACCAAAATACGTATAGACAAATGCATGTACAGACAAATATACGTATAGACTAACACATGTTTAGACAAATACACGTATAAAAAAAATACACGTATATACAAGTATATGTATAGGCAAATACACTTATAGACAAATAAACATAGACAAAGTTATATACATATATAAAAAGACACGTAAAGACAAATACACGTAGACAAAGACATATACAGAAAAGGCGTGTATAAACAAATATATGTATAGACAAATACAAGTATAGAAAATTACACACAGACACGTATAGAAAAGGACACGTATAGACAAATGCACATAAAGACAAAAGCACGTATATTCAAGTACATGAACATCTATAAACAAAACTATTTAGACGAATACAAGTAAAGAAAAATATACGTATAGACAAAGTTTACACATTAAGACAAATATATGTACACGTATAGAAAAAGCCGCCCGCATGGCGCAGTGGTTAGAGCGTCGGGCTCAAAGATCTGATGATCCTTGAGTCGGGGTTTCGAATCCCACTGTGGGACGTGGGTGCCGGTCTTTCGGATGAGACCGTATAAACCGAGGTCCCGTGTCGCAGTAGGTGTGGCACGATAAAGATCCCTCCCTGCTCAAAGGCCCTGAGTGCCGAGCATAGGCCTAAATTTGCAGCCCTGTCACCGGTAATGGTGACAGCCGCCGGATAGCTGAAAAATTGCTCAGGCGGCTATAAACAAACAAACAAACAAACGTATAGAAAATTACAAATACAAAGACGTGTAGAAAAAGACACGCATAGAAAAATGAACGTATAGATAGACACGTATAGACAAATACATGTATAGACAAATACACGTATAAACAAATACACGTATAGACAAATACACTTATAGACAAATACACTTATAGACAAACATTAAGACGAATACATGTATAGACAAATACATGTATAGACAAAACATTAAGACAAATACATGTATAGACAAAACATTAAGACGAATACATGTATAGACAAATACATGTATAGACAAATACGCATATAGGCATATGCACAAATAGACAAGTCTGATTTATTTATATATGAATACACGTATAGATTACCATTGAATTACTTAAGACAAATATATTTACAAAGAAATACATGTGTAGATAAATACACAGATGGATTAGTCTAACGCATATATAAACGAATTCACGTAGACTAATAGATGTACAAGTATAGAAGAAAATAATTATGTATTCATTAAATACAAATACGTGCATAACAAAAAAAATGCACGTACAGACAAACACACATGCGGGCGTATACATGAATAAACAAAGACAAACATAGACAAACACTTCTACAGAACTATACCTGGGCTGTGAGAAGGTCAGCGAAAAAGTTGCTTGTCCTTTTCTGGACATGTGAATGCAGCCTCTCGCCGCTGGAGTTCAACATTATCTGAAAAGATCTTCATCATACGATACATTCAAACAAAACTTTTACTGAGTTCTTACAGACACACATTGTAGGCCAAGATCAAGTTTTCTGATTTGTTCAAATATCCCTGGATGTGGTGTTCAGCTAAAATGAACAGCCGGAAATAATATGGTGGCTCAATCTTTCTAAGAATACACGCAACAGCAAAAGGAACATTTCGTCATAATTTCTGAAATCTCTTCCCCCGTGCAGGAATTGCTTTGTTTTGCATTTCTTGTCGACATCGTGATACTTAGATAACTTTACATATACATAGATTACATATTTTAATTATGATTGTCATATCTACAGGTATATTGAATATCTTGTCCATTTCTTTTGACGATACCTTTATCATCTCCTTGATAACATAACCAGACTGTTTACCTGTAACCGTTTGATTTTGTTCTCCAGATCCTCATCCGCGTCCTGGAGGATCTTCGTGTTGCCATATTGATAGAAAATGATCACCGCAAACAACGAGGTCTGAACCACCGTGATCAATAACAGAAACCACACCCATGGGGAAGGATCGCGCCTGGCCTCCATTTTCCTCTGTAGATTCCGATCTGACATTTTATCTTTGGTCTGGCGTTAAACCAAGGAACGAAACTTTGATAAGAATGGTGAACGTCCTTGGGTGAGCAGTATTTCTGTGAGTTTGGTTTTATAAAAGGCACATAATAGTCAATTTTGACTGGGTGCCTCTACCGATAAGAAGAAGAAGAAAAAAATGTTGACAACATTTTGTTATTCAGTTACCTACTGTATTAGATCTTGAATGGTCATAACGTAACCAATAATTTAATCTCTTTGCGACATGTTTTGTCATTCTGTAATTTGTACGAACTATATTCTTTTTTATTCAAATTGATCTGTTAAAGCACGTTGTATCAATACAGTAATTAATTCAGATATTATGTTTAGCGGTCTAAATTTCAAGCATCTTAATTCAAGATGGAGGGAAATTTAGAAACTAGAGAATAGTACATCATCATAAATTTGATAAGGATATTGATTTAATTCATTTGCAATCGTTAATGATATGGTAATTTTTGGAAAATGAAAAAAAGGATATGTTTCAAATTATGGTTTCATATTTTGAAACAAAATTAAATTTTGGTCTGAATTCTAATTATATTATTGATTATGATACATAGATTCTAATTACTTGAAAAGATCATCCAAAACATATCAGAGTCATTTCTTAAATGTCCCATTAATACACTCTCAACTTAGATTTATTGATTGATTATATAAATTTAGATTTATTGATTGATTATATAGTGTTTAAAGTCCGCTCGAGAATGTTCACTCATATGGAGACCATTACAGGTGAAGAGTCGCAAAATTTAGGCTTATGACGTTTGAGCAGGGAGGGATCTTTATCGTGCCACACCTGCTGTAACATGGGACCTCGCTTTTTGCGGTCTCATCCGAAGGACGCCCCAAATAGTCGCCTCTTACGACAAGCAAGGGGTACTGAGGACCTATTCTAACCCGGGTCCTCACGGAACCTCAATTTAGAAATTACTATAGGATCACTTCTATAACTGCACATGCATAACGATAGCGGATCGCACCGGGTTTTCCCCTCACAAATATGATCCATTTATAAAAATATGTTCAAAATTATAAATATCTTATTTTGTCAGAACTCAAACTCAGTAGCTCCAGGGACTTTGCCCTCTGCCCCCCCCCCCCCCCCCATCAGGATTTCGCTCTGTACCCATACTGTGTCCCTCCCACAATTTCTGAATCAACCACTGGGATATATGAAATATACATCGTATTTTTTTCTACTCGAAAGACAAGATAGCATTTGAAGTTTCTCAGTCTTGTAACTAGTCAATTTAACTGATTCCAAAATAGTGCTTCAATGAAAGAAGTTTATTCAACTTAATTAATGCAGTATTTTTTGAATTAGAAAAAAGAAGAAAAAATGACGTCCGTACTCACTTTAGGAGAAGATGAATGGTCAAATTTAATTAAAATAATACCGGGATACATATATTCCGTTTAACTCTTTTTTAAAAGAAAGTGTAACTCTTAAAAATATTATAACGTGTGTCTAAAGCGTCTGAAGTTTGTTTGTTTATTGTTTGTTTTACGCCACACTCAACAATTTTTCAGTTATTTGGTGGCGTCCAGTTTTTGTAGGTGGAGGAGAGAACCCAGATACAATGAACCCGGGAAGAGACCACCGACCTTCCGAAAGTAAACTGGCAAACTTTCTCACATGTATCGGCGCGAGCGAGAATCGAACCCGCGCCGACTAGAGGTGAGAGGCCAGGTGATTTTCAGCGCAATGCTCTAACCACTCGGCCAAGAAGGCCCCGAAGCGTCTGAAGTGTTTCATACTTACTGTAACAACTGTTAAGCCATTCTTTGCATACTGCGTTTGACTACGAATTACTCTATTTACATGATCAAGATATAAGGCTCACGGCGGGTGTGACCGGTCAACAGGAGATGCTTATTCCTCCTAGGCACCTAGTTGATGCACAATTATAAAATTTCCAATTTTATGCTTATTTTCAGTTTTGATATCTCAGAGTTTCATCATGAAAATAAGCAATCAAAGCATTTTAATTGTAAATTATTTCTGCAGCGGATCCCATGGCGCTTCAAAATTATGGAAACGGATGAATAGGTCTTCCATGACGTCCAATGATTTCTCTCGCCGTGGTCGCAGCGACCGTAAACCTATTGCACAGATGATGCCGTATGAACGCTTGTTGCGTTCTCACAAACAGGTCTTGGGCGATCATTTAGGGGCCCTGTCTGATGGAATCATGACAACAACCGGTTAACTGTACAAGGATGGACACCTGCTTGCAGCATACCAATTGCCTGAATGCGCATTTCATTGCTTCAGCGCGGCATAGTCTTGGTTTTGAATTTTTTCTGTTAGTGGTGTCAATGCTTTCACCAACAAAGTTGTTTTATCGCGAAAAACTACTCTATTACCTTTCCACGTGTTTGAAAAAAGCCCTGAAAATTTAATGCGGTGCTACTTACAACGCGCAAACAATAAACTCGAAAATCGAGAGATGGCTTTTAAAAATCAATATGATGTATGGTGGTTAAAGTTTGCAATAAAAGTTTTATATGTAATGTTTTCAATGAATACATTTAAAAACAAAAAACATGGGTTGCGTTTTTAAAGTGCGTCAGTATATTTTTGCAAGTGCAGTATCACTCTTCATATCCGGTTTGATGATTTTTGTGAGATGGTATTCACTATACGAAACATTTAGACATAAAAATTAATGCTCTTTAATAATTTGAGATTAATTGTTATTTATCACATTAAACAAAAATAAACCTACCCCACTGAAAAATTTATAGATCCGCCTTTTATATTTATGTGTTTATAAATGTTCATGTTCTACATTTAGGAAAATGAAGTGCAGATAATGAAAGATATTAGTCCGCGGTTTTTCTAATTCGGTCCTGATATTGATAGTAGTTTAGAAATAAAATTAATAACAAAAAAAATAATTTGCAGAGATATGTTGTTAAGTAGGTAAAATATACATAAGTTAATTAGAATATTAGCAGTGAATTTACGATACAAGACATCACAAGAACGTGAATTTCAAGCATTTTTCTTTGAAATAACAAAAACTGCAATTTATTTACACCCCCCTGGTTTCAGAAAGTATGAACCAAATTTTTGCACATCACGATTAGACTGATATATTATATTGGCATATTAGATTGGCATGTGTTAATATTTATATGTTAATGTTATATCTAGTTTTGATTGACGCATGCGGGCTGATTATCTGTTCGAATAATTGACTGAAATGTTGGCCTTTTTTTATTTAAATTTTCAAGAAAAAACGTAAATGTGTAAGTATAGAAAGATTTATGTTTGTTTCTGATTTCAACGTGGGCATTAAGGACTTCTTACATGCAAACAAGAATTTATTTAAAAGAAAGAAAGAAAAAAGGAAAGAAAGAAAGAAAAAAGGAAAGAAAGAAAGAAAAAAGGAAAGAAAGAAAGAAAAAATGTAAACGAGAAAAGCGGAGAAACTAAAAGAAAAATAACTTATCCGCAATTTAGTTTTCAAGCATTCATTTTTTTTCCCCGTGTTAACCCCCAAAAGTCTATTTCTTTTGCAAGCCCGGGTTTTACATGCCAGTGAAATTATACACAAAAATCACAAATAAAATGTTATAAACTGTGTAAAGTGAACATTAATATTTTCATTCACTTCTATTTTCAATTTATACCACAGGCACTTGTTTCTGTAAATAAGTTACAGACGTCATATACAGATACTGGAGTTAGTTGTTCAAGCCACAGAGAGAGAGAGAGAGAGAGAGAGAGAGAGAGAGAGAGAGAGAGAGAGAGAGAGAGAGAGAGAGATTCACTACATGAGTACCCTTTTCCGTGGTTGAACTCACGCCCTACGGAACCAAACCTCCTATAGTTCAGCGTGTGTGACCAGCGTGCCATGTAGACCACACACCCTCTACACCACACCCCCATCTAGACCGCACCCCCATCTAATCCACACACCAATCTACACACCGCGCCCCATCTAGTAAAGTAAAATGGAAGACGGAATTCAGGATGCAGTCATTGAGAATGGAAATGGATAGTCATTTGACGTATACACACACACACACATACATACACACACACACACACACACACACACACACACACACACACACACACACACACACACACACACACACATATATATATATATATATATATATATATATATATATATATATATATATATATGCGCATGAGAGAGAGAGAGAGAGAACAGTTGTTTGCACTCTTTCCGCCCCAGTCCAGCAGCAGAACCATAGGCAGAAATTAACGAATATTGTTATCATATACCTAAGGCACAACGAACAACGAAACTGATTAAAAAGTAAAGTGTGATTAATGGAAAAAACATGAACACAAGGATATCATTGTCCTGATTTTATCAGAGCACATATTCCATGTATGTGTAGTTTGCAGTGAATTAGAGATCTATAAGCTGGGGTGTTGATAAAATCTCCTGATTGTCCATTTCAACCAATTATTTCTCATGAAAATTAATAAGTCTTTCCACTGGCCATGCATTCTGGTCACACGTTTCAAATATATTTTTAATTTCCTATAGATGTTAATTTGCTCTATTATCATTATTAATTTCTATTAATATTTCAGAATGCCATAAACACTTTAATTAATGCGAACAGATTTCCTTTACGAACGGACTTTAGTCTTAATTACAAGTAATTATGTAAGGAATCGGGAGTTCTCGGGCTTCGTTGGGTGAGGGGCGTGCTTTCAGGTGGTCGACCAACACTAAAACTGACAAAATGATTCCGGAAACATTCTATATAAAGAATTCCATGTCAAAAATCATGTACACTTCAAAATATATTTGCATAATGAATATCTAATTACACATTGATTCAGTTTCAAGATTGACAGAAAAATAAAAATCCCGTCGATGTTTTTGTGTTTCATAACAGGTGCTTGTTTTTGAGCCATCAGTGCAAACACATAATCATTGTGTACATACTGCTCACAGTTAAGTATAATAAATGAGTACATAACACGTTTATATTCCCAGTCAGCACTTCGATTGAATATGGAATTATTATTATTATTTACATATTTTTATTTACATCTTTTTATATGCTTTCAGTTACGAATGCGATGACAATGTATTCTGAGCAGACAGCACGCACAAACACTCTATTCTATCATATATCATGACTTTCAGAGGACGTATAAATATTGTATTTTTTTTTTTTTTTTTTTTTTTTCGTTTTAAAATTCTAATATTACTGAAATGCAGAACTGTATAAAAAGTGTAGAGAAGAAATATGTCAATATTTTATTTTGGCATCAAAATTTTAAAGTAGCGACTTGTAATTGCCGATAAAGAAGACCCGAATTCTCAATAAATCTGTAGCTCTCTGCTTTTTCGCAATTTTCCCACAGAAAGCTACAATTCTGTATCTAAATCAATCTACTTCCACAGGTCGGAATTTTGTACAGTGACGCCTTTTTTAAATCTATCCTTTTTCAAATATGTTGCATTTTTCCTTAATGCTACCTCATTTAATACCTGTTTATTGACAAACTACGACAGTTGGCAACGTTTACATATTTAATTTTTTATTCACGAAAAACATCTAACGATATACATAACTTACAGTTTATTTCTTTAAAACAGTATTATAAAATAATAGCACATATCATATAATTTTGTGTGGTACTGTAACACAGATGACCACGTGACACCACGGGAACAGGGAGAGGTAGATCCTTATCACAGCCTTGCTTTTTTCTTGTATAGAGTTTAAAAGTCCTCACTCTTTGGAATGGGGTCTACTTTATGGAGTTTAGAATTCCTTACTCTTTGGACATCGATCGTAAGATATGGAGTTTACAAATCTTTGGATACCGCCGACAGGGCTCTGTATAGAGTTTACAAATCTTTGGACATCGCCGACAGCGCTCTGTATAGAGTTTACAAATCTTTGGAAATCGCCAACAGGGCTCTGTATAGAGTTTACAAATCTTTGGAAATCGCCGACAGGGCTCTGTATAGAGTTTACAAATCTTTGGACACCGCTGACAGCGCTCTGTATAGGGTATAGAGTTTACAAATCTTTGGACACTGCTGACAGCGCTCCGAGTGCCCTTTCAATCTCACTCTTGTATTTGTCTTTGTATATTTTTCTCAGTTTAAGGATCATATCTTTAAGCTTTGTCAAGCCTCTCTTTTGCGCGTGATCTTCAAGCACCTGCCATCTCTGTTGTGACATGACACCGTCTTTCTTTGTTTGGCCTAAGCCTGAAATGATATTAATAATTTTGATAAGAATTATTGATAAGCATATATAGGTAATTTATTACTATAAAATTGTATTCTTATGAATGTATTTCTATCCTAAGATTATATTTCTAACTTAATATTCCATCTCTATAACTTAGCATTATATCTATAACTTGAAAATATTTTCATAATCTTCCGGATCCTTCACTGTGTTAGACTTTTAACGAAATCCCTTTATACTAATATCAATACCAAAAATTCAAGCGATCTCTTATTCGTAAGTAAAATTTACTATTTTTCAGAAGTATTCGACCGATCAGAGGTTTAACAGAATATTGTATTGAAATGAATCTAATGACAGTAGATCTCTTACTATGATATCCCAGTCCTCTAGCCACCGAACAGTCCAACACACCCAGAAACACGATGAAGACGAGGATTAGAGCGAAGAACCGGAGAGACATTATTGCGAGACTTTTGACGTTCTCTGGTAAACTGACAATTAACTGTCTATAACAGCATAGATATATATTACCTGTCTGTAGGTACGTGTGTTGAATTTCTGTATACGCATGAACGACGTCCTGATGAGCTGACAATTTGCTATGCGACTTTAATTTCAAAAATTAATTTTTTCATTGGGGAAGAAACCTTCATATATAATGCACATACACACACACACATATATATATATATATATATATATATATATATATATATATATATTCAACTGCTACATTCCCTTTTCATTTATCGTTACTAATTATAATTGAACGGCTGTTTTATTTTCATGTTTCCAAAAGATTAAATTCCTCTGTCAATGATGCATGTTGGGAAAACAAGGGACTTGGATAATTCGCCTTCTCTTAGAAATAGTAGTCTTTGGATTGGGTTGAACATATTTTATTGCTATTATATTTACAACAAAATGATTGGGCACAAGTTCTTAAACCTTAGAACGCCCACTACTATGTAACAACTGATGACATGAATTAATGTCCTGTATTTAAATGCTTGCAATGCTATCAAGTCATATTTTACAAAACGTAACAATGAAAATTCTGACGGTAGATATATTTATTAAAATTTACAGGTATTTTTCTTTCAAATTTTCATGTTTTAAAATTGTAGCAATATTTATCCCTATATACCCTGCTATAGATTAGCCATTTAAGTAATCTCATAATTCCAAAGATACCAGAGAATGATGTTATCTGTAACTATGTATTTTCTATGGCGCTCTCGATGACTGAGAATGGACACCTAGAGGTCTGTATTACAGTATTTTCATACATGCGCTAATTAATGAGACCGTGTTTACACGAGGTACACGGCCAAACATTACATCAAATCCCTTTGCATTTACTGTGATATCTCCCCCACCGACCACCCCACCCCCCAAAAAAGGAAAAAGAAAAGGAAAAAAGAAAAAATCCTTAGTATTACAAGAACTGATAGGATGGGGAAAGATCCAGTCTAACAGCGACATCACTAGACTACAAGAGGACCTAAATAACCTGCTGCAGTGGAAAGCAGATTGGAAAATGGAGTTCCACCCCAGTAAATGTCAGCTACTGCGAGTTACCAACAAACGCAAACCTACCAACAGTGTCTATAACATCCATGGACACAATGTGGAAGTAGTGGACTCTGCTAAATAACTCGGCGTTACCATCCATAAGAGCCTGAAACGGAACCAACACATAGATACCATCACAAAGAAAGCCAGCTCCACCAGAGCTTTCATTCAGAGAAATTTGCATCACTGCCCAAGGAGAACCAAGGCTGCATGTTATACCACGCAAGTAAGACCCTTAGTGGAGTATGCATGCACAGTATGGGACCCTCATACTGCACAGAACATCCAGAAACTTGAAGCGGTACAGCGACGATCTGCTCGTTTTGTGATGAACACCTACACACAAAACAGCAGTGTAACATCGATGCTGAAAACTCGACAATGGCCATTTTTAGAGGAGAGACGGGCCAGATGTAAGGCAATAATGATGTACAGGATAGTTAATGGCCTAGTAGCAATACCACCAGACGAGGTACACTCAACGACGTCTGCAGCCAGGGTCACACCCATAGATTCCTGGTACCATATGCCAGGACACTTATTTATAAGCAGTCCTTTTTTCCAGATGGTATCAGGGTCTGGAATTTGTTGCCACAGAGAGAAGTTGACAGTATCTCCCTGGATGTGTTCCGACAGGAGGTCCTGGCTTGCAGGCTACGTTGCAAATAAAGGAACCACCTGCCAGTTTTTACGTTTTTAACCAGCACCTGTGCATAATTTGCACCTAGTGACAGCGATTTGCACACTGTTGTCACGACGAGCAATAGTGCGATAATACTCATGTATAATGAGGACTGCACTAAAACGGAAGAAGAAGAAGAAGAAGACATTCTGGATCCGCCACTGTAAAAAATATCAAACCGAAAGTACTTTCCAGCCAGGTGAATATCGGGGTGGGAATGTGACCATGATCGTCCTGGATGTCTTCGTACAGATTATGTACAGGAATCTGAAGTTTACTAAAAGGTAAGTCATTAAACTTTAAGTTTGACCATGTATAAAAATATCAGAATTTGCCAGCAGAAACTAGATTACCTGTAAAACGAGAGATTGGTTCTGACCTACGGACTGAACATGAGTCCATAATGTACGTTATATGAGAGGAGGCACTTGATGAAAGGGGTGGGAAAGTAAAGAAGGAGGTTAGAAGAGAAGGGGAAGACGACGACGGGGAAGAAAAGGGGTAAGGGTAGAGGGAAATGGAAGGGGTATAGGCCCCTTGACCACCCCCAACCCTTATGAAATAATGTTGTCACGTTCATTCTAATCATGAACTATCTTATCTTCATGAATAGATATATAATTATCATTGATTCGTACAGTTTCAGCTTCTGGTGATGGCCGAGTCCAAATCCCTGGCACAGGAGGTCATCAGCTGTGACCTTTGTGTCAAGCCTACCCATCAGTTCTGTAACAGCTGTCAACTCAGTTTATGTGCGGATTGTGTCAGTAAACATGTGAGTAAGCTCAATTATCAACCACATGACATTGTTAATTTTAAAGACAGAAAGATACGACTGGCTTTTCCAGAGTGTGAATTTCATCCAAATCAGAGATGTGAAGCCCACTGCCAAACATGTAATGTCCCAGTTTGTCTGAAATGCATTCTTGGTCCCCACAATGGACACAAATACATAGATTTGTCTGATATTTTCATCAAGAAAAAAGAAATTGAAAACGACACCTTGGAAATTGAATCCATTATCATTCCTCAGTACGGGAAGAAAAATAAAGAATCAGAAAGGAAATTATTGATCGCATTAGCCAAATTTGATGAACTGGAAAATGAAGAACAAAAACACAGAAAAATCTGGCATCGAGAAGTAGACACAATTTTCAATAAGCTAAGGTCTTTGATCAAATCTATGAAAGAGAATCACCTGGCTGCTCTCCAATCCCACCAATCCGAAATAAAGAATCAAATTCCAGACATGACCCAAACAGTTCAACAAAACAAAGAAATTCTGAAGTCAAACAATGTGTCTGCAGTCACTAACTACAAATCCAAACTCGAGGAATACAGGAACATGCCTACTGATATTGATGGCAAACTGCCATCACTCAAAACCAACACAGTCCAAGGGAGAGAACTCAGCCTGGAATTAGAAGAATACACGGCTAGCCTGACACAGACGACACTGTCCAGTCTGATGGAGGACGTCTCCTATTTACCTTTACGAAAGCTGTTAGACCAAGCCAAATCCATTACAACCATTCCTACTGGAGTTAATCCTCTATACAATGTTGCCTGTGTGGGAGTAGATGAAGCCTGGGTTAGTGGTGAAGATGAAACCATAAGACGTGTTGACATTCACGGGTCTGTACGGGAAACCGTCACCACCGCATGTGAAACCAGGCCTTATGGCATCACAGTGACCAGACAGGGAGAACTGGTATACAGTTGTAGTAACAATAGAACTGTGAACATTGTCAGGCGCGGGAGAACAGAGACACTGATAACCACACCACAGGGCTGGGAACCAGACAGTGTGTGTTGTACTAAGTCAGGGGACATCCTGGTCAGTATATTTACTACTGATTATAGCCAAAATAAAATTGTCTATTATCAGGAGCATACAGTGAAACAGGAAATAGATGAAGATGGAGAACCAATTTATAAAGAAGGAGAATACTCACTGTATGTGGTGGAGAACAACAATGGAGACATCTGTGCCTCTGATAATAATGCTGACACCGTGGTTGTGGTGGACGAGTCAGGAAGAGTCCGATTCCGATACGACGGTACACCAGCCAGGAGGAAGAAGCCATTTATTCCTGGACATCTAGTGACAGACTCCATGAGTCAGATCCTTGTGACAGATCCCAACAATGACTGTCTACACATCCTGGATCAGAACGGACATTTCCTGAGATGTGTGGACAATTGTGGAGTAGTTAATCCTCGTGGACTAAGTGTGGACAGTGAGGGGCGGCTGTGGGTTGGGTTATTTGATTCAGGAGAAGTGAAAGTGATTCAGTACTTGAAATAAACACATCACTCTCAGACATTAGATAATGACAGAGTTCACACAGACATCAGATAATGAGAGAATTCACACTGACACCAGGTAATGTGAGAGTTATCACAGACATCAGATAATGAGAGAGTTCACACAGACATCAGATAACGAAAGAGTTCATACAGACATCAGATAATAGTTTACATAGACATCAGATAATGACAGCGTTCACAGTCATCAGATAATGACATAATTCACACAGACAATGACAGAGTTCACACAAATATCAGATAATGACAGTTCACACAGGCATTAGATATAGGCAGAGTTCACACATTGCTTTTGATAGAGACGTGTCTTGGTGATATTTACGCGAAAATGTTTTCATTATTATTTTTAGATTGAAATACATTTAATCTACGATTTTGATCAAATTTTGCATGTGCACAAATGGTGGTAAAATCAAAGATTATAACTAGAAAATCGTAAAATGTTCGTCAGAATGTTTACAAACACATTGGATACAATACAAATTTTAAATCAATTCCCTTTTGTGTGTCTGAATATGCTTTGTGTTGTCGACCCAGCGCGAGCGATGACGCAACAATGTTTAGGCGTTATTTCCTTTATATCACTTTGAAGTCGCTGTGTACAGATACCTGTGTAAATAAGCTGCCGAATGAAGTTCACCAAAGGTTGTATGAATTTGGGCGGGAAATATTTCAATATATTGTCCTTCATACAATAATTTTATCGAGGACTAAAACGTCAAAGTGATTTCGATTTCAAAGCGCTTAAGCATAAGATAACTCATAATTGATACTACAGATTCGTTTTTTGGAGTTGTTCTTGCAAACTATCGTGAAGTCATTTTTCAGATGAAACAATAGATACTAGATCTCTCCATTCAAAATATTTGTATTTCTGATTTTTTTTTCAAATTCAACAGATGATAAGCGATCTCCAGAAATGAATGTAGAATGTAAATATAATTTTAAAAAAATACAGGAGAGTATTAACAGCAATGCTTCATACTGGCATACTTTTCTTGAAGCATAGGTATACAGGCGTAGATTGTCGCAGTTCATACGCATGTATTTTTCGAGATTGTAATTTATTTCTTTAGTATCAATTCCTGCAAAATTTGTAAAATGTCACAACACTTCAACGTTGTGATCTCTCTCAACTTTGAAATTTAACTTTGCATTAATTCCACATTTGGTAATTGTACTTGTACTCCAACTGTCTATCCATAAGATTGAATTCTTATAATATCGTTTTCATTTTTAAACACATTTTAATATCCCAGTCAATGGTACGGATGAATATGAGTTACCGTGCCTTTACTCAATTACTTAACTTCACAAAGACCCTTACAAACAAAGATACATCGCTAAATCCAGTAAATGTTCGACTAAGACCCTATCTCATAACGAACATATTAACTGTTGTGAATAAGAAACTTTAAACGTATTGTGCTACAAAATATACCAAAATTGTGTAAATCAAATGTGAATTCTAAAAAAACTAAAGATTTCAATCACAAAACTTTTCTCAAATGAACAACATATAACCTATGATTTTACAATAAGTTACACGACCATACCTCACGATAAATTAAAGACTAGACTTTGTGACATCATAGACGCTTGCTTCCTCAACAAAATGTAAAAGGGAAATATTCATATCTAGTAACCAGTCGTTCAAACAATTACTTTGTAAAACACGCACAAATACTCTGACGTTGATAGTAAAAAGATGATGGAATTCCTCATTAAAAATATCTTCGTAGTCTTTCGTGATCAAGTCTTCCAACAATCTGTTGGAATTCTCATGGATTCGAGTTGTGCTCCTTTCTTAGCTGACCTGTTTTTATATTCTTGTGTGCCAGAATTTATTTAAACGCTTCTACATGAGAAGAAAGAAAACCTTTTGCTGTGGCTTTCAAATCGACACTTAGATATATCGGCTGCATTTATCTATAAGCAATCATTTTCATTCATATAAAACATAAACGGTACAAATTTTGATGCACCAGATGCGCATTTCGACAAATAATGCCTCTTCAGTGATGATCAAGTCAAAACTGTTTGAAATTCGAAATAAGAACACACTTGGAAGAACTGAAAGAACCAAAAATACCAAATACTGGAGCCAAATCCGGCAAAGAATCTGTCGATTCAATATATCCCAGGAAACTTGAAGTAAAAAACACAACAGAGTCTTCCACATTTGTTTCTTACTTAGATATTTTATTGAACTTAGATATGAACGGTAAACAAACGACTCAGCCTAATGACAATCATGATGATTTCAGCTTCTCCGTTGTCAACGTCCCATATTTATGTAGCAAAGTTCCATTATCACCTGTATATGGTGTTTATGTCTTTCAACTGATTCGATACAAAAGATTTTTCTGCGTATGATAAGTTTTTAAATTGTGGCAGGCTACTGACAAACAAGTTAATGTTTCAGAGGTTTCAACAGTTTCATTTAAATGGAATATTTCACAATTCTAGAGTCGTTATAACGATCTACTTTTGCCATTGAGTCAAATACTGTCTGAAGTATTCCATACAAATGCTAAGCCGTTGATTTTACATTGATTTTTGATACGGATTACTTCCTTTACCTGATCAAGTCTCATGGCATATTAGACCGATCGACAGGGGATGCTTACTCCTCCTAGGCACCTGATCCCACCTCTAGTATATCCAGGGATCAGCGATTGCCCAATTCATAACTTTGTAGACCTTTGAAAGGGGCTAAAGGATTGATCACTGTTCGTTAAGTTATAGTTAGCTTTTCATAGTCTAATAAACATTGTCTCCAGAATATTAATTATATCACTAAAATTTTAGATACTGACCGCAAAATATTTTGTTTTGCGTTCTTTTGAACATTAGACGTTATGTATGAAAATGAATATCTGTGTTTGTCGTTATTTTCCTTCTCGATCTATCTTTGCCGATCAAGAAGACCCGAATTCTGCGCAGAAAAAATGCTCAAGAAATTGAGGAGGTGGATCTGTAGCTCTCTGCTCATACTCGGTGTACTTTTACGTTGTGACTTTTACATATCAGTTACATATATATTGTTATTTATTGACATTAACCGATATTATGTCGGCATTTTCATAGCATGTATTTCTCGATAATAGCATTCATTATAACGAGGGGCCTCCGTGGCCGAGTGGTTAGAGCATCGGGCTCAAAATCACAAAGCCTCTCACCTCTGTCGTCGCGTGTTCGAATCTTGGACGCGGCGTTATGTGAGCAAGTTTGCCAGTTTACTTTCGGAAGGTCGGTGGTCTCTTCCCAGGTACATTGTATCTGGGTTCTCTCCTCCACCAACAAAAACTGGACGCCACCACATAACTGAAAAATTGTTGAGTGTGGCGGAAAGCAATAAACAATCAATCAATCAATCATTATAACGTTTCTACGTGACAGAAATTCTCTCTCTCTCTCTCTCTCTCTCTCTCTCTCTCTCTGACCGTGGGTCATTTTTCTATGTTGAATATGGAGACCAAAGGTGTTGAATTTAGACCCTAGTCCGTTGAAAATTGAGCAGCGTTGTGGAATTTTGATCATTAAACCGCCGCTAAATTCAACAACATAAACATATTGGTACCTTTTATATTTTATATCTATTAATGAATTGATATTTACATCTATGATTAAATCAATTAAAAAATTATAGTTAACTCATATTCTGTTTTTAGAATAGCATGTTTACATTAATATCATCAATTTCAAATGGACAGTCTGTACAAAACGTGAAGCATTTAAAAGATGAAGGTATCGCATTATCCGACAAATCCATAAAATATGCAAGTGATTTCTTAAAAGTGATCTTTTTGCGTGTAGTCGCAATGTTTTGTGTGATATTTATATTTTTAAAAAACAAATTATGTCTAAATTAGAATATTAGTATGAATGGTTTCATGATATACTATTTAGTTCAGAAATGCGTTTGTTTATATTTGATATAAGCTGACAGCACTCCGTGTGTGTGTGTGTGTGTGTGTTCCTAAAATTCGTAATTTCAATATTTGGTTGGGAAATGTGAGAGGTTTGAGATATGAGACATGAACATTTTCTTGAAACCCTTTTTTTTAACAGCGGAAAGTGACCACTCAAGGACTTTAACTGCCTAGTTCACCAAACAGTCAAACAACGAATACCATGACACTTGCTTATTTTGTCATGTAGACGATCATACTTGGGGTGGGGATGGTGGACCCTCGCTTTTGGAATTTTCAGAGTTTAAGATTTATAGTAATGAAATAATACCTTCTAAAGTAACACGGATATTTGTTTTAGGTATTCAGTAAGTAAGCTGTAAATCACAGTAGACTAGGAAGAAGTAGACGATAAGAGGTCCTGTAGTGGATCTATTATTATTATTATTATACGAAAATCTGTTAACATAACGTCATAAATACTCTTAAATGCTGTACAATAAAATATAAATATGATAAACATAGTTTAATAATAAATCAATTTAAATTGATGTATGTAAGAATTTAAATTCATGTATGTAAGAAACTATAACATGTTTAAAACCATTATGCAATGATGTTAGAAAAAAGTAGTACATGCTGTAAAATTTAAAAAGTGATAAAAAGTCATAAGTAAGATTGTCATGGACAACCGTGGCCTCAATCATGAAAATAAGATAATCCTGTACTGATGAACAATGACCTCAGACCAATTTTTATCATTCTAGAAAAATGAAAAATTTGAAACTGAAATTTTAACAAGTAGATACAGATAAATCGTGTAGAACAACTTTCAGCTGAAAAACAGTTCAAAATTCTGTCATTGGTTTCACGTGATAACGGGGTCAATTATCAACGTGCTGAGGTCATCAGAGATAGGGGACAAAGACACCAAACTGTTGTAAAATGACCCCGGGTATAAATTTCACGACTTTTGGTCTCGACTTTCAACGGAGAAAATGCATCCCCGGTTCAATATTCAACGTTGAAAAATGACCCCAGGGTCGATTTTCAACCCAGATCAATATTTTTCGTTACACCGGCAGTTTATACCCTCATGTTTTTAGAGTTAACTCGGGTGACATATTGCAATTCCGTCCGTCCATTTTTTAACTTTTTGATAACTATACCAATCTAATTCTTTTCAAATTTGGTATGAAGCTGACCAATTTTCAAAAATACTCTTGTCTACAACTGCACATGTGTAAGAAAAACTAAATGCATAGTAATGTAGAGCAGGAAGGCCTCTACCAAACTGTAAATTTAATTGTCCCTGGGATAGAGGTTCTGACTCCAGGGTGGGGCCAAACTTGGTATATAGTATTTAAGTGTAAAACATTTAAAGGAGAACTTCTTCAATGCTATTGATATTAAATTGAAACTAAATAGATATTCAGAATGAATTGGTAGCCCTTTACCAAACTTGTAAATTTTATGATCCCAGGGGTAAGGGGTTTGATATTAAGGTGGGGCCAAAATGGTCAATGATTAAATGTTTTAAACAATTGAAACTTTTACCTTTTTGATAACTATTATTCCAATTTTATATGTATATATTGATGTGAAAAAAAAATGAATGATAGATTCTTTAATGCTGTTGATACTATATTAAAACTAAATAGTCATATCACGTAAATGTTACCTATATTATATCATCAATATAGGCACTTTCGAGGGCATTCGAGTTTTAGGAATACATCATGTGTTTCCCTGTGTACTTTGCTAGATATTATTGATCATTTATTGCTTTCCGCCACACTCAACAATTTTTCAGTTATCTGGTGGCGTGCAGTTTTTGTTGGTGGAGGAGAGAACCCAGATACAATGTACCTGGGAAGAGACCACCGACCTTCCGCAAGTAAACTGGCAAACTTGCTCACATAACGCCGCGGCCGAGATTCGAACACGCGCCGACAGAGGTGAGAGGCTTTGTGATTTTAAGCCCGATGCTCTAACCACTCGGCCACGGAGGCCCCCTGCTAGATATTAAAATTTTGCTTAGATATTCAGAACAGGAAATTTTTTTCTAGATTTCATAACTCTTGGGACTAGTAATACTTTTTAACTAATACTCAGGTGATCGATAAGGGCTGTGGGCCTCATGTGTTTAAAAAAAATATATGGAGATTTCGTATATTTACGTTCTACTTTCATTTCTGTCGAAATAAAGTAGACATAACTATTAAAATGGACATAGTATATTTATCAAGATTCATACATACATTGTTTACCATTGCAACGCATTCATGAGGAAATGGCTGTCATTACAATTTGCACAGATATCAAAGCCAATCATCTAATCTGATCAAAGGATCAAAAGTTAATATCACAGATATAAAATGGCTTTTCATCGATTTTGACAATCTGTGAACGGTAACAAATCATGTGGCTATCACAGCGGCGTAATCAATTACGATATCGAATGAAATGAATAAGAGATTTTACTTAATATTATTGATGATATGAAATTGAAATGGCCACATTGGCTGTCAAAGAAATGTTGTTCTAAATCGATTCGCAAAAGAATTAGGATTATCAGAGTGTGTGTGACAGTGCGTGTTATTGATGTTTTCTCATTTCAAGGAGGAATAATTCGATATGGATGAAAAGTGGAGGATACGAGGGCTGTTCGATTGATTGATTGATTATATATTGTTTTACGTCCCGCTAGAGAATGTTTCACACATATGGAGACGTCACCATTGCCGGTGAAGGGCTGCAAAACTTAGGCCTATGCTCGGCGCTTATGGCCTTTGAGCAGGGAGGGATCTTTATCGTGCCACATCTGCTGTGACACAGGGCCTCAATGTTGGCGGTGTCGTCCAAAGGGTCGCCCCATATATTCGCCTTGTACGATAATCAAGGGGTACTGAGGACTTATTCTTACCCGGATCCCCAGGGGCTGTTCGATATGTAATGTGTATTGTACCATAGCGCGATAACGCTCTGCACGATTTCGTGGATAATATCTTTGGAATAGCTCTATTCAATGCCTTTTCAAAGGTATAAACACGATCCTTCAGCTCCACATAGATTTAAACTTAAAGTCATTTCAATAGAGCCAGTCGTTTATAAAAATGGTTGAGAAACGGATTGAGAACATTGAAGAAATTAGAGCTTAAGAAAAGTTCGCACAAAACTCGGTCATTCGGTAATGCCGATTTTACTGAATTGGGGGAAGTTTATGGGTCTGATAAGGTATCTTATGAGACAGTTCTTAGGTGGAGAAAGACATTTTCTGACTGGCAATGAGTCCGTCAAAAGTGCAGCAAAATCTGGCAGACCTGCAACTGTAACAAGCAAGGCAAATGTCTCAAAAGTCAGGGTAATAATTGAAAGTGATAGCAGGTACACGATACGTGATATTGCCAAAACTGTTGGCATATCACTATCGCGGGTGCTTTTCATTTTGAAGCGTATTTTGAAAGTACGAAAGATTTCGGCCAAATAGATACCGCATATATTGACAGATGACCAATACGAGTACAAACCGCTAAGCAACTGCTCAAATGTTTCCCAAATTCATTCAAAGACAATATGCAAACATTGTTACTAGTGACGAAACATGGGTTCATTATTTCGAAGCAGTAAGAAAAATTGGAAACAAAATATGGCTAACTAAACACGGTAGAAGACCTGTAGTTGCTAAAAGAGCCATAAGCACAAAGAAGGTTCTTTATTGCATATTTTTCTGTGATGGTATAGCGGTACAAATAAGTTACAGGTCGGTATTACCGAGATGTTATACTAAAAAAGCTCATGAAATATATCATAAACAACGCCCTGTGTCAGGACTAAGTCATGTTCGTCTAATTCATGATAGTGCTCCATCACATATATCTGAGATTGTGAAGCAATATTTGAAGTCGGGGTAGGTTACCGTCTTGCCACACCCACCATAATCTCCAGATCGAGGCCCATGCGACTTTTTCCTTTTTCCAAAATTTAAAAAGTTCTTATCTGGTCGTCGTTACAAGTCCCGACAAGCCCTTGGCTCCGCCATCAGTAAGTACCTCAGAGGTCTACCTAAATCAGTGTACCGTGACGTATTTCATGAATCCCGCTCGCGCCGATATATGTGAGCAAGTTTGCCAGTTTACTTGCGGAAGGTCAGTGGTCTCTTCCCAGGTACATTGTATCTGGGTTCTCTCCGCCACCTACAAAAACTGGACGCCACCAGATAACTGAAAAATTGTTGAGTGTAGCGGAAAACAACAAACAAACAAAGGTATTTCATAAATGGATTCAGAGATTGAAATTATGTATTTCAAACCATGGAGAATACTTTGAAGGGAGGTAATACTTATTTCACTATTTGAGTCGATTGCTTTTGAGATATCATACAATACACATTACATATCGAACAACCCTCGTATGTACCACAATATTTTAAAATCGAAAACTTTCAAATTTACTTTATTTAGTCAAAATACAGTTTCACACAGGTACAATTGCAACATACATGCATTTTAATATATGATTGGACACCCGTATGTTAATATGTTTAACATATGTTAAACAAAGTATTGCCATTTGGTGAACATATTTTTTGAAAGTATGTTTAACATATGTTTGAAATATATGTTTAACATGGTCAACTTCCAACATATGATTAACACAAGGTTAAAAATTCATATGTTAAACATATGTTGCAATTTTGCCCGTGTAGTAGAAAGTAATCTGGAAAAAAATTAAAATTACTGCTGGACTCGAACCCACGAAATATAAATCACCAGTCGTCACGTTAACCGACTGACCTTGGAGGCTGAATTTTAAAAGAATATAAAAAGAATATAAAAATATATCATTTATGGTCTAAGTTCAGAATATGTTGTTCAAAGTATATTTTTCGTAATATTAGACTTAAACTTCTCACGACGTTGGAATGTAAAACATGGGGAGAAAACTCCCCCTCCATTTTAAAACATCTCAGTTTCTTTTCAAGCATGTAAGTATGGAGACGTATTTATTCCTCCAAACTTCTCTACCACCACTCCCCATTGCCGTTGGGCACGAATGGATAATATATCCACGTCACAAATACAAATTAGTTGATGCATAGGTGACGGTAACACACATAATGCAAATATTTCGATATCAGTCATAATTTTCAAGCTTACGCTGTAAATGCGCCTTCGTGGGGATCTGATTTAGAACGTTTTGTTGTAGAGGGCGAAAACCGAGGCCCCGTGTTACAGCAGACCAACCTTTTAGACACAATAGAGATCCAAACCTGCTTACAGGCCGTACCCACCGAGCAGTCCTTCATGGCGACGTCTCCATATGAGTGAAAAATTCTCAAGTGGGACTTTAAACAATATACATGTATAATCAACCAACCAACCATAATGCAAAGAATGTGAAGAGCGTGCGAACGGAATTCTGGGAAGGCGGTCAGACTAGGTTAATATAAACTTTCAAAAGACAAACAAAAAATCAACTTGACGCAAACGTCAAAGATATCAAGCTAGCAGAAGATGAACAAAAATATTTATATTTAGTTCACATGTTTACCCTAATCTAAATTTTGTATTCTTTGTAGCTGTGGCTAGTATGTTAATCCTTTAGGTCAATCAGTAGAACACTGGATTGGCGAGTCGGAGGTTCGAGGTTCGGGTCTCCACAGAGGCAACACAGTATACAATATGTAAGAATCGCAACATCACAGTGTTAAGCAACACATGTATATTAATCAAATTAGACTACCTAAAATGCGTATATAACATTGACTAGTTCGGAATATAGCAAAATGTTGATGTACAGCAAGACATGAAAATTAATTTGATCTCTTGTGAAACTTAATTTTGATCCTCGGGTCTAAAGAAGGGAAATGTAACCCCAATAATTTTCAATATTCTTCGACAGGTCCGTAAGTTTTAATTCTAATGCCGGGGCGCTTGGTGAAAAAAAGTCACTATCCTATCTATATTAAACTCCTTAGGTCGCAGCAAGAGGGTTCGCCTGTCGCGGCAAGAAACTTCCGCTTTTAAGGTCATATCTGAAAGACTAGTGATTCTAACTTCTAAATGCCGAGCATTTGGCGAAGGAGCAATCACTACCCATGCTAATGTCTCAAGTTTGACACGAGCAGAGCTCGAACTCAAGTCCTCCCGATTACGAACCGGACGCTCTACCACTGAGCTCGGCGACCGGTTGTAAAAAATATACACACCTGTCCAGTAGGAGATTTATCATTGTTTATCATGTTTTATTGCCATACAATTCTGGATTGGACACAATTTAGTTCATAGGAAAACTTAGACTGTTACATTACCATTGAAGGATGTAATCTATTATCGAGATTAAAAACTTTTAATTAAATATTGATTTGAGATTGTTTCATCGCCAGATTTAAAGACATGTTGCTGTTATTGGGACAACATTCGGTTTCCAGTTGTGCGTCTCTGTCAGCAGATAGATCTCAATGGGTCGTGTGAGTAACTGTCTCATTGCACTTCTCCTGTCCCAGTATGTCTACGGTCAAATGGCAGGTGCGAGTAGGTACCTGGTGTCTGCTTTAAGTGGGAACATCAGCGATCACTCTCAGGTATTTGAGGACTCTATATTCGGATCCTCATACATAGACACGCTCAGTAAATGTTTATTTGTGTACCACTTCCGTCATCAGAACGTGTATATTTTGGTGGGAGCCGAGATCTGCAAAACTGACTCTCCGTCGAGGTATCAATGTCGGCTTCTAATGAACTACGCGAAGCGGGGCCATGTCGTTACTGATCCCAGCAACCAAGACTGTCAGTATCTGGAAATGGTAAGTAAATAAAACACAGATAATTTATTACCAAATAGTGGGCACCTATAGAGCATATATATGTACAAACATTGCAAATAAAGGACAACTTAGTTGATCAGCAACTAAAGGTGCCAAAGAAACATATAACTATTACTTTATCTACATCGACACATAGATAGATAGATAGAGAGATAGATAGATAGATAGATAGATATAGAGATAGATAGATAGATAGATAGATAGATAGATGGACAGACAGACAGACAGACCTTAATGTGAACATGATTAAAATAAACCTGTGTGTACTATGTAAAACCTCCTTACATGAGCTAGTCACATTACAAGTGTAAATTCGGAAACAGAAATTATAATTCTTGGATATTTATTAACTATATAAATTTGTCTAAGTCTAGAAAACAACTGATATTAGGACACGCAGGGAAAATTGAAACAAACGAGAAATAGTCATGTGATTTTGGTGCTAAAGAAATGCCATTGGTGCCAGTGGCAGAGCTAGAGGACGAATTCACCCACCCATCCCTCTGAGGAGGTTTACATCCCCCTTGCTTATTTGTTGTTAGGAAAATAGTTTGTATTTCTCATTTTGGGGGATATGTTACCTCCATCTTACGATAACAAAACTCCCCCTTGGAACATGGATCTCTTACTAGGTGCACGACGTGCTACGTAAAAATAATCTAATTGGTGGTCAACATAGACACACTTTTAGTTTGTAAAGTGGCACCAAAGAACTTCCGTACATACGCACTAACAGAAAGTTTGCATGATCCTGCTACGGAGATTGAGAAACAGTTCATACGAATAATACTTTTGTTGTATAATGATTTAGTGGGGATTTCATATAATGGCAGCCAATTCTTCATTTTGCATCTTTGCTAGATTGTTTAACATTATACTAGCACGGCTGTAAATAGTGCTCAAGTAAGGGGCGGAGGGATTCACGGTAAACAGTCGGTGATGGTGGTATGTACCAAGGAACGATACACCCCAAAGCCCCTAGCTGTAAGTAAATTGTGAGTGAGGCGTTTAATTAAAGGTATTTGTACTGTTGACACTGAAGCATGGAGATTATGTAAATCTTTAAAATCCTATGCGATGATTTGAGCGTTACTCTTCTCCGGTGAGTCCTTTACCCGTATGGAGGAATATACACGTGACGATAATGCCAATAAATAATACACACACAAACAGTCCACTCAGTGGTTTTGATATTTTCTTGAATTACTAGTTCATGTATTGAACTTTTGTATTCTCTATTCTCTATTTCATTGGACAGTTTAAGAATATTTCCCCTATAGTCACTTTCAGTGCTCTCAGAGGCAGCCTTATTCGTCTCATTGGTCTTAAATTGTAGGCTGACTCGTTACGTTTTAAGGAGGCATGTTACACTACAGAAATTTTATGTGGTTGAAAAGTGGAGGATATGGACAACGATATTTTGAAATTTAAAACTTTCATATTTACTTTATTTAGTCAAAAAATGTAGTTTTAGTAAAAAGCAGTTTGAAAAAAATCAAAATATCCTGCTGGACTCAAACCCGTGATCTATAGTTCTGCAGTCACCGTGCTAATCTACCGAGCTACTCAGTTATGCATTAAAATTTGAAATGGCTGATATTCATATTTTCATTAATGGTTGAAAAGGAAGTCCGCCATTATGACACTGTAAAGTTCTTCCCTAAGTAAAAGATAAAAGCCAAAAACTGTCCATTCTGTGAGAGAAAGAACCGATCGAGGTCTTACGGGTCTCAATCAGTTCTTTCTCTCACAGAATGGACAGTTCGAGACTTATATCCTACTTATAACTTTTGTTCTAAGAATGGACAGACTCAGGTAAACCCATTGACAATGATAATCATCAAAAAGGTTATTTTTAATAATCTGACAATGCCACCAGTGCTGTGTAGTTCTAAGTCAGTTTGGACAGTAAGTAATCAAGGGAATCTTACTGTGATGCAGATGTTTTATATTCACTCACTCTATAGCACTGAGCCATATCAAGATGGCTTCCTCTGATAAGGAGAGCATTTTCACTACACAATCAAAATTTAAGGATCTGTGAATACCATCTTAGTGATTGTAGAGGGCGAGAAAGTTGTGGAGCCACATTTTGATTCGAAAAGTGTGTTTTAGGATATATTGGATGAGGAAATAATTAGCGCCAGCCAAAGAACCCAAGACCCCCATCTCATGAAATGAAGCTAATATTGCTCACGAATTCAGAATTAGGATATGTTAATAAAAAAAAGCATCAAAAAAATTATAGACTGTCAGGCTGTCGATTTGTTATTTTGGAATTTATATATAACAAGGTTTAAAATTTGAAATTCTCACGTTTGTGTTTGTAGGAGGAGAAGGATGTCTTAAATGGTATGTGATGAAATGTTTCATTATGTGTGTCGTAATAAAAAAAAAATATCTTTATATAAATTGAATATTCCAATCCAAAGTCTTTATTAATCAATATCTGCAATTAACTGTAGCATACAATACGTATATAGACAGCTGATTAATGCATTGCAAGTCACTTACTGTATTTTGCTATCTATACGTTCTGTGTTATATCGGTATATTTCTCCTGTTTATAATGCAGTTGCCGCCAACAGACCTACAATTTTGAGTTCTGTTCTTTGGGGGCAGTCGTTTGTTGGGTCATCCAACGCAGTGGATGGGGTTACGAATTGCCCCATGTCTAGCGGGTACCTTGCAATGACCGACCTTCAAACAGCCCCATGGTTCAAGGTTCACTTTGAACGTCCGGTTGATGTGTTGAAAGTTTTAATTATCGGAAGACAGGACTGCTGCTGTAAGTATCAAGCATCCAGTGATATTGTCTGTCCGAATTCAGTGTAACGTTTTCTGGTCGCTCCAGCTCTGTACAAATTCAACCACCCCACGATTGATCTTGACACGTTCAATGATATCCTGAAATAAAACTTGCAGGTAGTCGGTACAAAATATCAATTTTAATCATTATACGCTAGCTTTTACTTGTTTGTTTATTACCAAGATCCATGGGTTTAACGTTTTTACAAAGAAATGATAAACATAAATATAAACATAACTTATACATATTCTGATCAAAATTTGTCTGACCCCGTGGGGATCCGGGTTGTTAGAATAGATCCTCAGCACCCCCTAGCTTGTCGTAAAAGGCGACTAAATGGGGCGGTCCTTCGGATGAGACCACAAAAACCGAGGCCCCGTGTCACAGCAGGTGTGGCACGTTAAAGATCCCTCCCTGCTCAAAGGTCATAAGCGCCGAGCATAGGCCTAAATTTTGCAGCCCTTCACCGGCAATCGTGACGTCTCCATATGAGTGAAAGATTCTCGAGCGGGACGTTAAACAATATATAATCAATCAATCATAAGTTATACATAAAGTAAAGAACGTAACACCACGGACAGTAAGCTCAGTAAGGCAACACTCAAACTCACGAGCGAGTTAATTGCGGAAGAGGATATAGAAGGTATTTCCAATCTTTGCTCACCCTTTCATTGATTGATTGTTTGTTTGTTTTACGTCCCGTCGAGAATTGTTCACTCAAATTGAGACGTCGCCAGCTGTAGGTGAAGTTCCACAAATTTAAATCTATGCTTAGCGCTCAGGGCCGTAGCAGTGAGGGTTCCTTAACGTGCCAACGCCTACCGTGACACGTGGCCTCTGTTTTTAAGGTCATATCCGAAAGACCCGTGATTCTCACTTCTAAATGCACCGGTCGCGGTAGCTCAGTGGTTAGAGCGTTCGCTTCGTAACCGGGAGGTTGTGAGTTCGAGTCCCGCTCGTGCCATGGCCGCGTCAAACCAAAGACGAAAAATAAGTAGTGATTGCTCCTTCGCTAAACGCTTCGGCATTTAGAAGTGAGAATCACGGGTCTTTCGGATATGACCTTAAAACGGAGGTCCCGTGTCACGGTAGGCGTTGGCACGTTAAAGAACCCTCACTGCTACGGCCCTGAGCGCTAAGCATAGGTCTAAATTTGTGGTACTTCACCTATACACAATTATATTACGTCATAATTGGGGGCTGACATATTTTGATCATGTGACCGCACGCCATCACTGTGCTGATATCATTGTAAACAAAGCTAAGCAAGAACTGGTGTTCATCGATATTTTCATCTATTTTCAATATTTGTCTGAGAACACGATGGATAAGAAGAGTCACAGTAAGACTTTAACATATGTTACATTCATAATATTTCGTGGTTTTTACGTTTTAATCTTATTTCTACCATAATTTTAGTTAAATCCGCGATCCGCCCAACTTTCAGTTCCCAGTGTTTTTGCATAATAAATCACGAAGTAAAAAGAAACTCGTAAAGACGACTTGAGACATTACAAATTCATTTCAATATAAAGCAATGTATGAAGTAATAAAATTAGCGATGGATCGTGGAATTTTCAACGGAAGATGTGTTGGATCTGACTATTTGTTATCTTATTATTTTTTTTCCTTCGGATTTTTTTTTTCAATTTCAGCATTTCTGTTGTTTTTGTTGTTAATTTAGATGTCCAATCGTATAATTTGTCCGTAAAACAGCTATATGGATTGAATCTTTATTGCTAGTTATTATTCAATTTTGATAGTGTATTACAACGAGATCCACCGAGTTGGGGGGGGGGGGGGGGGGACACAATATCAGGTAGACCCTATCTAATTTTTTTTTTCATTGTAAAAAATCTAGTAGGATTAAGCAGAGATATTACATTCTGTGTATCGGTTTGTTTTTGTTTTTTTTGTTTTTTGTTTTTGTTTTTTAGTTGTTTTGTTTTGTTTTTTTTGTTTTGTTTTTTTTTCTCCATTTTTTTCTTGGAATTCAAAACTAATAAATTTCAGAAATATTGGTATTAAAGAGTGCAATCTTTTATTCTAAAAGCAAAAATTGTCAAGAGATGTTCAAATTTTCAGATCCACCACACGATTCAGATACGGGATGGAAGACAAATGACATAAAACATTGGCCCCATCTTGTTTATGAAGATTTAGTAGATTATTTGATAAATTCCAAGGCATATGACGGAAAAGAAATTTTCGTTGATTGTTGCTACAGCCAAAAACAATACAATTTCGCCCTCCACTTCTCTCATACGGCATTTTGTTTATCAGCACAGTAATGGCGGACGTCATCAACGACCCCTGTAGGCAAAGAGCGATAACTCTTTAAACACTTCGGAATATAATTGTGTATAGCTGGTGACGTCTTAATATGAGTGAAAAATTCTCGACGGGACGTAAAACAAACAAATAAACAATAAACAAATGCCGAGCGTTTGGCGAATGAGCAATCACTACCTATTTTTCGTCTTAGGTTTGACGCGGCCATGGCACGAGCGGGGCTCGAACTCACGACCTCCCGGTCACGAAGCGAACGCTCTAACCACTGAGCTACCGCGACCCTTTGACAGCTTCGTAAATTATCCAGCACTTCCTTCCACCGAGTCAAAGATATACGCCCGGAGAGATGTGTCAGAAAGTAACGTAAAAACATCGGATTTTTCATGTTCATCAAATTCCTTCATCTCTTGTTCAGAGATCTTTTTTTTGGGGGGGGGGGGGGGGGGGGGGTGAAAACGTTTATTTGAGTCTCTTATATTAAGATGACACATCAGCAAATAAAATGCATTCTGACACATCTGTAAGAAAAATTTTACTGAAAACTTAAATTAATTAAGTTTTAACTTGGTAAATCTTGCAGATGAGAGACTTCATGACTTATACGTTTCTGTGCACGATGGAATGCATTACCGGCTTTGTGGACACTTCGTTGGACCCCCTACACAAAGGAACCACATCATGGTCTACTGTAATAAAATAATCCGAAGTTCGATCGTTGTCATCACATTAAATGACAGTGGTCAACAACAGTTGGAACTTTGCGAAGTAGCAGTTTTCGGACGATTTTAACAAAATTATTTCATTAGTGGTGGTATCATTTAAAAAAAATGAAAATGAAAGAAAATGCGAACAGTGGCAATTTGGTATTTCCTAAATACTCCAGAATAAATATGATGTGTTTTCCAGCAGGAACTGCGTCTCCTCAACAAGGAACGGCAACTCTTTGCAGTATGATTTTGGGTTGGTTGGGACCTCTATCGTGCCACACCTACTGTGACACGGGATCTTGGTTTTTCGGTCTCATCTGAAGGACTGTCCCATTTAGTCGTCTCTTACAACAAGCAAAGGTACTGGGATCTATTCTAACCCGGATCTATGTGATTTATTTTACAAATCTAATTGGGAATTTATGTGTGCAATAATTTTAATTGCACGCCTTTTGATTCCATTGAGGGTGTTTTAACCGTCTACTGGTATAATTCGTTAGTAGTGAAAATCTCTTGACATTTTAGTTATTTTTGAAGGGAAAAAAGTAAAAATACTAATATTGCCTACAGTTTATATATCATATCATATAGAGTCTTATCTATATCATTCTGTAAATATATCATAATCTTCATTCCAGTGACCTAAATCTTTTAAATTTAACTTCAAACAATTTGAAAGGGGTATTAGCAATTTGTTTGCTAAAATTAGTGATGTAAAACTTCCCAGTAGAAAATTTTTCACTTATGGAGACGTTACCATTGCAAGCGAAGAGCTGCAAATGCTCGGCATTACAGCCTTTGAGCAGGGAGGGACCTTTATCGTGCCACACCTGCTCTGACAAGGGGTCTCGGCTCTCATCCACAGGACCGCCCCATTTATAATCGCCTGTTAAGACAAGCAAGGGGGTTACTGAAGACCTATTTTAACCCGGATCCCCGCGGGAATCAAAACGAAGACTATATAGCTCTCTAGCTACCTCCGACTTTTACATTAGTTATTGAAACTCTCGCACAACAATTTATTTCTGAAGTTGGATTGATAGTTTTTGCCTTTGATGTCTCTACGAATTGCGAAGATCAGGGATATGACTGAATTCCTAGGAAATGAGAGGAAAACTGATCAATAAGGAGGAAAACACCTCACCCGACTTGTAAAAAAATACCATTTTCTGTCACTTCAGATCAAATCCAGTGTTTCACTTTTTCGAAAACTGAGGCAATCGGAGGATTTCCTCTAACAACAAATCTACACGAGGATATGGACTGTGAAGCTGGTCGTCCTCATGCGACTTATCAATATTTATGGTTCAAAGTAAAAAAAAAATAAAAAAAACTATCAAAACTGTATCAAATTCCCTTAATAAAGTCTGATAAACCAAAGAAAATATATATGTTGCCACCTTAATAAAGTCTAATTAAATAACCAAAGAAAATGTGTGTGTGTGTGTGTGTGTGTGTGTGTGTGTGTGTGTGTGTGTGTGTGTGTGTGTGTGTGTGTGTTGCTACCTTTAAAAAAACCAACAAAACAAAAAACAAAAAAAAAACAACCAAACAAAAAATGTCGGACATACATAAGCTTAAGTATTAGACCCAGCCAACATCGGAAATTCGACCATTTTCATTAAAGAGAATGATAAAAATACATAAAAACTAATTAAAATGACAGAATTTTAATTTCAACACTTTTTTAAAATACTTCTTCTTTAGAAATACGTATATAAAATAATTGTGGATATCAGAGAAAACATTTCTTACTGGACATAAGATGGATAAAACACCAACAAAGGAGTTACTGCCCTTGACAGCACTTTATAAAGAATTGTTTATTTATAGAAAATAAAAAACGTTTTCGGTATATAGTAGTTTGCTAGATTTTGTATTGTACCAGTAAATAATACTCCACCAAAAGACATATTTCTATATCATGCGTAAAGTTTAATTTAATAAAGGCAAAAAACCGATGACATCACATGATGGTGGAACCACCTTAAAGAAAAAATCTTACACACACACACACGCACACACAGAGAGAAAGAGAGAGAGAGAGTAGTTATCTCAGATAACTGAACACAAAATATATTCACTCTAGATTCCACATTTCATAAAAAAGTTGAATTAACATTTCAATAGCATATATTACAAAAATAAAAACAAACAAAAAATGTCAAAGTTGAACATGCTGAAAATCACAGTAAAAAGTTGTCAAGTTCCACCATAATAGTACGTACACATCTTTAATATGTATATAAACACTGTACAAAGTTTGAATAATATTGATGGGAATTTTTTTTTTGAGCCACAGAGTACACAAAATATGCATCATCAACAGCATTTGCAGCAAAAAGTCGAACATGGTAAAAAATCGTAATAAAAATTTCTCAGATTTGGTCTTCAGTAATTGGAGGTACACATCTTCAATATGCATAAAAACACTGTGCAAAGTTTGAATAATATTGGTTGGATACTTTTTTGAGTGACAGATTACAAAGTATGCACCCATTAGCATAAATTGCAAAACGAAGGCCAAGTCGAATATGGTAAAAATTGCAATAAAAATTTGTCAAATTTGCTCATAATATCAGGTGCAAACCGTTAATATATATACAAATACTGTTTAAAGTTTGAAAAGATCACACAACGTATGCACCCATAAGTGAGACGGACGGACGAACTGACTTACAAAAGGACGGACAGAGTGGAGTGGCTACTAGCCCTGTTGTCACCGTCAGTCACAAAGGTAAAAATAAAAACCAAAAACAAAAAAAAAACAAACAAAAACAAAAACAGAAAGCGAACTTAAAAGTCATGCAATATGACGGTACCGGTATATTTGTTTGTTTTACGTTCCGTCGAGAAATTTTCACTCATATTGAGACGTCACCAGCTGTAGGTGAAGTACCAAGAATTTAGACCTATGCTTAGCGCTCAGGGCCGTAGCAGTGAGGGTTCTTTAACGTGCCAACGCCTACCGTGACACAGGACCTCCGTTTTTAAGGTCATATCCGAAAGACACGTGATTCTCACTTCTAAATGCCGAGCGTTTAGCGAAGGAGCAATCACTACCTATTTTTCGTCTTTGGTTTGACGCGGACATGGCACGAGCGGGGCTCGAACTCACGACCTCTCGGTTACGAAGCGAACGCTCTAACCACTGAGCTACCGCGACCGGTCCGTACCGGTATGACCCAAGTCGTGACGTCAAAGTAGCAGGCCTGAACGTTTGGAGAAAAAAATGGATAAGAAATGCAACTTAAAATTTAATTCATTCGATGAAAATTCCCTCCAGTGACCTTGACTTTAAATTTAACTCTGGAAATCGACATAAGATCTTGAAATGTGTCAGTCATGCAAGTCTGACCAAAAAAAAAATAAAAATTGAAAATCAGTAGGAACCAAGATCTACAAGACGACATTGCTGTAATTAAGTTAGATAAACAATGAAAGATACGACATCCAGCGCTCCGTAATTCTGAAGCGAGGGATAGAGAAAAACGCTACACATGCATGTCTAATTCATCTTTGTCATCAGTTGTGTGTATTACGTCATCATTCTCGTTGTCAATGTCAATCACTTCAGACGGCTCCAAAGCCTCACTTTCATTATTCTGATGGCCGTAATCTCTCTCCATGTTGACATTTATTTCATTTCCTGTGTGTAAGTCAGACTCTGTCAGAACCAGAACATCTGCTTCTTCGATATCCAGATTTAGTGCGCCGTCCTCAAAGTCTGTTGGCGATAGTTTTGTATCTCCTAAAAATCGAACTATTTTTGCAATTTTTTTTTTTATTACAGAATAAATAAATGTTAATACACATATTTCGCTGAAATATAAATTCCCATACATCACCCTGTTTTTAATATGGAGAAGATGATTTCGTAATTTTGACTAGTATTTGCCTAATAATCCATTATTTCCAGATATTGTCATGTGTAAAACCTTTTCAAAAAATTTGCAATGCATAAAATAAAAATCATCTTTCAAACAAAACATAAATGATAGTTTATAATAATGATGATACTACTGAATTGTTTGAGACGGTAGAGCAAGGATACATAATTTTGTGAAAACAAAGCCTACAATTACCGTGATGGACTGCCGCTTTATCGCCGTGGACCGCCGATTTAAAGGTACCTATATTTTCCGTAGAGTTAACAACAGCGACAAGTTCCTGAAATTTCACATCTTTATTGACATCGTAACGTGAAAATTCCGATGGCATTTTGACGGGCGTGAGGTCGGCAGAGTCATCATCGTGCTTTTTCAAATGAAGAGGAAGAGCCAGTATAAAAACTGAGGCTAAAGCCACTACACTTAACACAAGGAACAAAATGGAGAGGCTCGTCATATCTTCAAGATATGTATTCCACAGAATATATGTTACAATAAACCTGCAGAACGAATCAACAGCCAGTGTTAACTAATGGTTATATCTGCAAGAAACTCAAATGCACATTGCACTCTACAAGACAGCTGATTGGATGAAACATGCAATAATTACGTATTTATATTTATTTTATATATTTAATGACTGTATTGTTACAAACCGTCAATTCCACGAAAATCAGCATAATTTGTGTAACAATACAAAGTTAAATGCACGTATGCTCATATGCACGGACTGTAACTAACAGGGCCGAACAGGGTCCACTTTCCGCCCCTTTTCTTTTCTTCTCTCCCTTCCCCTATGATCTCCCCTCCTCCCTCTCGCATTACTGTCCCTTTTCACACCCTCTATTGCCCACCCCCTAAAGATAATGTTCAAAAATAAAAACATCTTTAAAACAATATCTGCATTAATTCATTACATTGTATAAATGTTTGCTTACAAAAATCTCGCTAGAGAACATTTTCAAAGCAGTGACACAGATGACAAAAGTTTATTGTACTGTACGGAGTTGCGACACGGAACTTTTCCGCCGAGATCAGACGGCCGTCACAAAGCCTCTACCCGGAGTTGTCGTTCCTTGCTTTCACTTTAAGTGATACTCACTTTCTGCTGAATAATGCTGAACCATGACAATTACATTTCATGGATGAAATTTAATCGGTTATTATTAAATATCAGAACGTGTAAAATGTTATTGAATGTTTCAGAAGTGACTAGCCAGTATGAGGTAAGAACGACAACTCTTACTATGGTAATATGCGAACGAAAGTTTTTCGGTTTTGTTTGGTTTACATCCCATTCAAGAATTGTGTCCACTCATGTAGAGAAATCACAGCTTAGGAGAGATGATGTGCCACAAATTTAGAGATATGCATGATACTCAGGGCTCCAGAACCTGGAGATCTTTATACCGCGACAATGGACTTCCCTGAAGATCTTATACGGAATATCCACGTCTGCCACTTCTAATACCGAGTGCTTGGCGAAGGAAATCACTTCTTATGTTAAACGTATTAGATTTGACACGGCGCCGGGATAGGATATCGAACCCGAGCCTTCCTGCACGTGTCATAATCCTTCAATTATTTCTATAGTAACGTCCACATTTAATGACTTGATTAGATTTTTCAAGAAAATTTCACATAAATTTGGGCTCTGCATCTGACCTATTCAGAAATGGTGGGTGGGGGGTTATTAGCAGTTTCAAGAGATCTCACTTGCATGTCATTCAACAAGAACTGTCTCTAAACCGTTAAATATACCACAGAACGAGTCGATAAGTATATATTATCTACATGTATATTAAGATTCATTTCAATGATGACCAAACACAATCTATCATCTAAACCAATTTTTAAAAGTTTATTAAGTAAAACAATTTTATCAAATCAACAAATTTTATCCAATTAACAAAAATTTGCCAATCACTTCCTTTTCTTTCTAAGGAATTCTAAAGGTCAGATGTTTGTAAGTAAAATAAAGGGAAGTTCTTCTCGTCTTTCATAACTTCAGTTCTTATCAACTCCCCATTCCTACAGTGAAACACAGAACTGCACTGCAGATGTCCGTATCTCTTACAATGTTGGCACACGTCTCATCTTCTCTCATTAAAATTCTATTTGCCCCCTTCTAAAACTGTATAACTGTACATAGGCCTCGTCTTGTTGAAAATAACACATTAACCATATTTGTTTGAAATGTGTTTTTCACCATCGAATAGATTAGGGTACAGTGGTATGTTAGAGGAAATCGTCGTCTTGTGTGGATTCTAATACGGCTCCACTGAAGGCAAGATCCCAGTATTGTTCAACGCCACATTTCTTGAACTGTTCTCGAGCAAAGGCCTCCGTGGGACACACTTTAAATTTGATGTCTGTGAAAGCTCTCTGTTGTGTGGTTCCCTACAACATGAAAAATCACTGAAACCAGACAATTCTTCAAGTGTCATATATCACTTATAATTTAAGAGAATACTTTCACACGGTTTCATTGATGCATGGTAAAAATGGTACTGGTATTTATGAATGATTTTGCATGCTGCATTTTCTTGTATTTCACAAGGATTCACTGGATTTCAAATACATGCATTTTATGCACATGAGCAAAAATTACTGAATGTCCCCCTGGGCTTCATGATGGAAATAAAATATTGCAAAATATTTTAAAAGTGTTTTGAGGGGAAAAAAATTTAGTTTCCCAATCCAAATATTTTAAAATTTATTTTTTTCACAGCTTGATTTACCTTTCCTTTTCATAAAAACATTTTCGATACAATTACCAAATGAATATTAATTTTTGTACATTTATTTTCTCCACTATCAACATTTCAGCAGTTTCTTTCTTGGGTTTACAAACTTGCTACAACACAGATTGGTTGTTTTTCAAAATTTCATTCTGAAAGAACGCCAGAGGACTTGTTTTTATTGCATGTAAATGCCAAAATTAAAAAAATTAAAAAAAATTGCTTGTGCATAATGGGAAAAAACAGGTCCTGTACCATGTGCTCATTACTAACGAAAATCTTGTTCCTTAATTTTATTAATTTTCAAGAGATAATTAGCAAGACTTGTATCTCTTGTAAATTTTAAAAATTTTGAAATTCATATTTGAGAAATGACCATTACAAATAAGCACTGGTTAAAACCTATAAGTGTATCTAATGCTCTCACTATAAACAGTAAACAATTTTCTTAAACACACGTTTGTAAAATATTATACATAAAATAATTATATTACAACATCTGTATCAAATGGTTAAGGATGAGTTATTCCCCTTTTCTTTCTGTTAATATGGCACCTTTCAAGTCTTATGTGGCAGTGCCTGAGAAAGCAGATTAAATTTTTTTTTTTTTTTGGTCTTACAGCAGTTCCAACAAATGTATGAACTTACAACATGTTTCACTAATGAATCTGTTTTAGTTATCCACAGAAAAAAGATACATGTAAATTTTAGTTAAAAATCTAGAAACCAACTACATATGTAATTGTATAAATGATCATTATCTGTAGCCAGGGGTATAGTATGTACACATATTTTTATTTTGACAAGGGCACATGTAGTTAATGTTTTGTTGTGCGTACCTCCCACACCAGAACACATTTGTTAGACTTGTCTTGCTCCTCTTCTGAATCGCTGTCATCTGAAAATAAACCACAAATAAGAAACCATAACTTTTATATGCATTTTATTATTATCAATATTTTTATTGGTTATTTTTTTCTTTATTTTGGTGTGTGTGTGGGGGGGGGGGTTGTTTCATGAATATTATTGTGTGTGTGTTTGTGTGTGTGTACATGCATATTTCATAAATTTCATTCTATTTGCGTGCATGTTTAATGAATTCAAATTCATGTGTGTGGGTATGCATATTTTGTGAAGTCCAATTTTTTGTGTTCATGTTTTGTGAATTTCATTTGGAAGGGTGGGGGGTGTTTCAGGAATTTCATCATGAAATTAATATTTGAATACTTAAAAACTCATTCATTTGATTTTATTTTAATCTTCATATCAAATAAACATGGTAAAAAGACTCCATAAATAAGCCCTTCAAATACATACTTTAATGCTAATATCATTTAATCATGGAAAACATCAGAAACCTCTTTCTTTTAATTACTTTAATTAAATACCTATATCCAAATGGAAATCGTAACGAATAAGAATTCTCTTGCAACAGTAACTTTGTGGAATACAGCATTTTGGGAATACTTAGGTCTTGAATTATCTAATATTTCATTATTAAGCAGGTTTTGTTTGATTGTTTTGTTGTTTTCCGCCACACTCAACAATTTTTCAGTTATCTGGCGGCATCCAGTTTTTATTGGTGGAGGAGAGAGCCCAGATACAATGTACCCGGGAAGAGACCACCAACCTTCCAAAAGTAAACTGGCAAACTTTCTCACATATATCGCGCAAGCGAGATTCGAACCGTCGCCGACTAGAGGTGAGAGGCCTTGTGATTTTGAGCGTGATGCTCTAACCACTCGGCCACGGAGGCCCTTTATTAAGCAGGTATTCACTAATATCTACTACTATACTAAGACGAAATCTATTTTGAATCAAACGGGTACATTCAGTGTGTCGTCCTGTTACAAATGTACATAAAAACGAGGAATCCTCACCATCATCTTTTGTCGATCTTTTATGTTTATCCTCATTCCACTTTATTCTCTGCAGCATGAGTCGCCTGAATTTCCTCTGTTGTTTTGGCCCGCCCTCTACTGCCACTACGTTACATTCTTTGTGCATGATAACGATGCCTGTCATGAACAGCTGCTTAGCATTGGCTTCTATTTTAAACTTCTTAGCTGGATTTGTCAAATCTCTCAGTCTGCAAATCAGTAAGATATCAATTAGCCACATAGGAATTTGTTTCTGAAAGATAACACCTGATAAAAGCCACTTCATTTGAGGTAAATCATTTAGTTCCCAAGTGTATACTATCACAAATTAAGATATTTTAAACAAGGAGAAAATAATGGTGACTGTGTGTGTGTTTTGGATTTTTGGTTTTTGTTTGTCTGTAAACATCCCAGCTGACATGCTGAGGTGTTTTGCTGACCTGTACACTGAGACATGGACTCCAAGAGACGTGTCCTCTTTGATTTTTTTCTCTTTTTTTGACCTCCTTTGGTCTGTGGTCAGCTTTCGTGCTGCATTAGCCTCTTCATGAGCTCTGAAAGTCAACAAAATAGACATCACTCACACTAGTCGACTATGCAATGTTTCCTTCAAGTGAACAATATACACACTTATTTTTTAAGTATATTCATATGAAATACATGTTTAATGTTCTGAAATATACATGATATTGGGTGAAGGTATCTTGAGTTCTCTTTCCATTTTAGACCTGAGCCCAAATATCAATTATCTTTCAAGATAGTCACCATGTATTTTGTTTCTCAAGCAACACGATATCTATTTAAATACAATTCTATCTAAATATAACTGATCATTTTAAGTTAAAAAAGTAGAAAATTACCCCTGATGTCACAATGTCAACTGTGAAAAAACTTGAGCAAGTCACAGTCAAACAGAATGCATGGAGCTAATGTAACAAATGGAAGAAAAGTGCCATACTGGGGTAAACTAGTGTGAGATAAATGGAAGAAAAGTGCAATATTGAGGTAAACTAGTGTGTGATAAATGGAAGAAAAGTGCCATATTGAGGTAAACTAGTGTGTGATAAATGGAAGAAAAGTGCCACACTGGAGTAAAATAGTGTGTGATAAATGGAAGAAAAGTGTCACACTGGAGTAAACTAGTGTGTGATAAATGGAAGAATAGTGCCATACTGAGGTAAACTAGTGTGTGATAAATGGAAGAAAAGTGCAATATTGAGGTAAACTAGTGTGTGATAAATGGAAGAAAAGTGCCATATTGAGGTAAACTAGTGTGTGATAAATGGAAGAATAGTGCCACACTGGAGTAAACTAGTGTGTGATAAATGGAAGAAAAGTGCCATACTGAGGTAAACTAGTGTGTGATAAATGGAAGAATAGTGCCACACTGGGGTAAACTAGTGTGTGATAAATGGAAGAATAGTGCCATACTGGGGTAAACTAGTGTGTGATAAATGGAAGAAAAGTGCCATACTGAGGTAAACTAGTGTGTGATAAATGGAAGAATAGTGCCACACTGGAGTAAACTAGTGTGTGATAAATGGAAGAATAGTGCCATACTGGGGTAAACTAGTGTGTGATAAATGGAAGAAAAGTGCCATACTGAGGTAAACTAGTGTGTGATAAATGGAAGAATAGTGCCACACTGGAGTAAACTAGTGTGTGATAAATGGAAGAATAGTGCCATACTGGGGTAAACTAGTGTGTGATAAATGGAAGAAAAGTGCCATACTGGAGTAAACTAGTGTGTGATAAATGGAAGAAAAGTGTCATACTGGAGTAAACTAGTGTGTGATAAATGGAAGAAAAGTGCCATACTGAGGTAAACTAGTGTGTGATAAATGGAAGAAAAGTGCCACACTGGAGTAAACTAGTGTGTGATAAATGGAAGAAAAGTTCTTACTTTTGTCGTTTTGCCATCTGTGCTCTGACATGGGCCTCCACCTTCGTGGGATCCTGCACAGCTTCTGTCCCCAAAACTCGCATTAAATTGGCCATACGCACTACAACACAAAGTTATATAACACTGGTAATATCATCAACATTAAATTGGCCATACGCACTACAACTCAAAGTTATATAACACTGGTAATATCATCAACATTAAATTGGCCATACGCACTACAATTCAAAGTTATATAACACTGGTAATATCATCAACATTAAATTGACCATTGCATTGTGTTGCTTTTCATTAAAATCATGAGATCTAAAGTATTAAAGCCAAGCTGTAACTATGTCAAGCTGTAACTATGCGATGAATTAATTTTATCATGTATTAACAGCTGACCCACCCTTAGGTTCTGGCGGGGGCATTAGACCCAGTCGTATCTTCTCCTGGACCTCTTTCTGGTTTTCTTGCCGATTTTGCCGTCGTAATTTTTTCCTCTCTTTCTTTGTGAGATAAACTGGCACTTGTGGTTCTTTTTCTGGTTCATCTGAATTTAAAAATAAAAAATTTAATTCCTTCTTCCATCTTTTGAATTAGTTTTGCAAAAACGGATCACAGCTCTTTTCTGTGGAGTTTGCCGACACCAAACAAGAGGCCCATGGGCTAGTATGCTCAACTGAGTCACCTTGCATGAGTAAATCTTACAGAACACCAACAAATGCTCAACAATAAGCCAAGTCCTGCTATTCAACAATCATATCTACTACTTGTCTCTGGTGTTTGCATATTATTTTCACTATAATTATTAACAAGTTACAAGATAAGAGCTATTCTGTGTAGGAGGTGCATTTAGTGCTACTCTGAATGCCTTGGTGGGGCAGAGTGTTCCTACAGTCAATGAGAAAGATGATAAAAAATGTGAAAGGCAACTTATATTCAAAGATGTACATGTAGAAAATCTGACATGCTATCAAAAGAGATGTTTTACTAAAACAATGCTATATTTGCAAGTACACAGAATCCTTTGTTTTTACATTCATGGTTTATTACGTCAGAGCAAAGTAGTTCTATAAATATTTACTTGGGTGGGTTGAGCTGTATAGCATATTCAGGTATATATACAGAGTAGCTCTATAAATATTTACTTGGGTGGTTTGAGCTGTATAGCATATTCAGGTATATATACAGAGTAGCTCTATAAATATTTACTTGGTGGCTTGAACAGTATAGCATATTCCGGTATTTAAACAGAGTAGTTCTATTAATATTTACTTGGTGGTTTGAGCTGTATAGCATATTCAGGTATATATACAGAGTAATTCTATGAATATTTACTTGGGGGTTTGAGCTGTATCGGGTGTTCCACTAGGTGAGTGACACCTTCAAAGCTCCCGTCCTTCAATCTGTCATCAATTCCGTCGTAGCTGTCCGTAGGGAGAAGATAACTATCCCACCACTCTACAGCTGGGATCTCACCTTCTTTCTGGAAATAAGGATGGTTTTTTTTTTATGTTAGAGGACTCCCAGAATAACAACATGTTTAAATCTGCCACAAATGAATAGTCTAAAGAATACAAATATCAAAGTAAAGTGAAATGATACCATTAAACCACCATTAAAAAGATGTTTGTTTGCCCTCTTCTGACTCTGTATCAAAAGTAGGTGGGTAGGTAAGTAAGTGGGTAGACAGGTAAGTAAATAATTGGGTAAGTAGATAAGTAGGAAGGTAGACAGAATTAACTTGATATAATACCTATGTCTACCTGTATGTACCTCAAAATAGCACTAGAAAGAGTTTAGTAAAATCTTTGCCCTAACTGCCAAATCAACAACATGGGCAACAGCAAACAAACAACTTCTTTTGATCAGTTTTATCTCTATCAATTACATGTCTACAAAATACTGTATATCCCTCAAACTCTCATCAGTTTACCCAGCTATCATTTATTGATGGTACTGTACACTTTGGTCTCCTATAGAATTGGCACACTGAATTATCAATGGAAAAAAAACCCAAAAAAACACTTGTCGCAGGAATTGGTTAGCAAAACAGCCTGTAATTTTGATATCGGTTTTCGGTTTGGTAACTTACCAGTTCCTTCTTCGGTGCAATAGTGGCTAGTTTAGCAGCAGAGGCAATGCCAGTCTTTTTAGCAGCTTGAGCTATCTCACTTTGTAAAATATCCAGCTGAGCCTAAGTAACAGAAATTTACCATACATACATGTATTACATAACACAAAAATAAAGAACACAAGTGTTGAAAATGTTAAAAATTCAAAGCTTTCCCATTTTCTACATGGTTTGTATTTTTCTTTCCCCATATTGTCATAAATAGCCTGATTTTCATGAAACATTAAACCTTTTTCATACAAAATCTAAAGAAAGTGCCATGAATTTATGATTTACCTTGGCACGAAGTCTAGAGGCAATGGCCTCGAACTTCCCATGTTCGTGGAACTTGAACCCCCTCTTTGGCCTTTGAGCCTGTCGTGCACTGTTAAAAAATAAAAGTCCAATGGTTATGTCATTCATCTACATCTTCCTATATGAACTAGTGTGGCTCTACCCTGGCTTCTTGGGGTGAACAAATCTGAATCAACACTACATGAAAATGGCAATACATGAATTTAACTAATCGAACCTCTACACTTGTATTTTTAACACAAGATTTACAAAGAATTTTACCTATATAACCATATTCACTGTAAAAATATGACTTTGATAATACAGATGAATCAATGAACTATGGACATTTCTTGGAGCCTAATACTTCACAGGGCTCTGCAATGACCACACGGGGTCTTTCATTTAAGTCTGCATTTTGCTGGCTTATTGATTCCTGAGTCAAAGACTTTTATTCCCCCCAGCTGAACTTACTTTAACCCTCTACCAATTATCTCCCCTTGGAATGGGACAAGCCTATCATTTGCATAAACTGGAATCCCCATTACCAAAGAATACATGGAAGCTTTTGTTTCTTAAGAAATTGAAAATGTGAAAAGTTAATGTCAAACATGAAAGGCCTACTGATGTTGCACAAATTGAAATCAGGAAAGTTCACTGGAGTCTAACATTCACACGAGTTAAAATAATAATTAAAAAAAAAAAAAAAAATACATCATCATAAGACTGAAGCTTTGTAGAACTGAATAATTACAACGTCCAAAGGATGAGTTCCAAATGTGACCTAGATTTTGGTTTTGATTTTTTTTTTTCACCTGACATGGTACCTGTAATCTTAATATCAAAGAACGCCAATGACTGCGCTATCATTAAACCAGATATCTGTGGATGGGCTGTAATACAAAGTCCAAATACGGAATACGATAGCCAAAACATCAGACTTGAAGAATTTCCAACCCCTGATTCATGTAGAATTCTTTAACATACCCTACTCTGGGATCAAAGTATTTGCCCTCACTGATTTCCTCCGGGGGTTTGTCTATCAAGCCTTTAAACTGCTCCCTTCGTTTTGCTCGGATGTTAGCCTGCGTAGAAGAAAGGCAAATTATCTTCCATATAAAAAGAATTATCTTCCACACACAGGTAATGTGATGATTTTTCCAACAAATTACAAAATAATCAGACTGATAGCAACTTTGATTTACTTTCTTAATGACTCAACTTTTATCAAAACGAAAGGAATTTTCAGAAACATCCATGAAATAGAATTGCACTCTGTAGTTAATAATACAAATCATAATCTGAATGAGTAATTTCCTACAATCTGATTGGCCGAAATGATGATGTTTGATATCACAACCCTGTATTTAATCCATTTCAAAGACAAAGTCAATCAATGGTTATTGCACTTTATCGTGTTTAGTGAAAAAGGTAAGTTGTATCAATATCATTTTATCTAACAAATGTTTAAACATATTTTACTGACTGCATCAGGAAGACCCTTCATTTATCAGATTGATGTATCTCAGAGAACTCTTGTCATTAAGTTAGTGCATGGTGATCTCCCCTTTACCATTATAAGTTTACTGTCATTTAATAAATGACAATTTTCACCCCAAAACTTGCTTTCATTTGTTTAATTCCAGAGCTGCAGTAGCCTAGCCAGATCACTAAAATTACATAAAGGACTTTGCACATTTTACCACATATTGTAAATGTTCAAGAGGATGATAAACCATATATTATTGTATATCAGTAATTTCTGGTCAAGTGCAATTTCAATCACATACATAACATGAAATCCTATGCAATGTGACAAACCTTTAATGTGGGGGTATGATGAGTTAGCTGGACGGTCTGTCCCGTTTTGGCGTCGATTGTCCGACCTTCAGCATCTAAGATCAGAGGTGTGGGCCTGCAGAATTCGATGAAATTTTTACTAAAACTGTCTTTCTTTCAAATGATTCTCGAGAACTGGACATATTTTAATATACATGTAATATTACCACACAGTGTTCTTACTTTGTTGGTATTACCGCACCTTGACCCCCTTTCCTAAAAAATAAAAAATAAAAAAAATAATAGATAAAATATCACTTTACATTTCAAATCTAAACTAATATCTAGACAGACTTTAAAAATTTTGCATCAATTGACATCAGTGATAATAACATATGTATCAAATACAGAAGTGTTTAAAAGAGAGTTCATTATTATTATTAGCCCTTTCAATCTGACTGTCTGATATTATTATAGAATACCTATCCTACAGGTATTCTACAACTGTAAACACGATTTCTCTTTAGTAAGGTTTTATTGCATTCAAATGTTTTCTCTCCGTACTGTAACATGTTTTTCCACCCAACAATTCCATGTTTATTTACATGTATTTGAACTTATGTTATTTTGTTTTTTGTAGATTCTAAAGAGTTGACAAGAGAGTGCAGCTATATCGTATCATTAATATACAGTTACAAAATTTATAAACTTAAAGAGACACTACAGCTCATTTTGGTCCGAAATCATAAAATGACAATTTTCCCAGAGCTTTCACTAATTTTGTTGCATAGTTGAATGTATAAACTTTGCAAATATAACATATTTCGAAAGTTGGAAAATTCTCGTTTTAATGCAAAAATTAACAGTTTTTGAAAGCCCTTTTTTAACAACATTGAGACTTCCACTTTTGGTCTTTGGACGCATGCGCACGGAGAGTAAACAATCCAGTGAGAGTTGGCGTACAATGGCTAAACCCAGAATTTTGACAGATTACGTGAGAAAATGGTTAAAATGGAACAAGATACAACACATATGCACCCTAAAATTTACGTGGGGATATAACTAAGGCTCTCTAGCCGCGAGACACACACGCGGGGCTATGAAAGTAAGTGCTATTTTTATCAAAACATGTGGCGTGCTTTATAAAAAACATTATCTGGTTATAGGAACATGAAAGGTTTTCTGTTATAATAATGACTTAATTATATGAAGCAGGAAATAAACCCATACTCGAGAAGCGAGTGTGGACCCTTTTAAAGGGTATTCAAATAAGTTTTTACACAACATGTGTGTTGTCATACTGAATCACATATGTAAAATGTCCGATTCTGAATGAAGAAACCATTGAATTCCGGATGATCTTTAAAGCACATTTGCGAGCAAACTAATGCAGCAACCCTAATGTAAAAAATTGTCAGTCTTGTTATGATTTTTATTAATATGTGTTTTAAAAACACTCAATTAAAATGTGCAAAATGAGCTGTAATGCCTCTTTAAAAGAGCGTGTCCTTTCCTATACAAAGTAGTGTTATTATATAATTTTATATATATATATATATATATATATATTTATATATATACACACACATATATATGTAGGTAGATATGTATGTATGTATATATATTTCAACAGAAATGAAAGTAGAATGTCAATATAAAACTAATTTTCATTTTTGAGGGTATGACCTGCAGATTGCCCAAGGCTTACCCCTGCATAAGACCTGACATCTGGTTCTGTATCTTAGCTTGCAGTTCCTGGGCTCGCCTCACTTTTTCTAATGCCTCATTCATAAGGATTTCGTTATGTGACAGCCCACCCTATAAAATATGAACAGTGTTGCCAAGTTAAAATTTCCTTTTGTTTCTTAGTGCATGTACATTACAGTCACTGCCTATAAAATCCAAAGACCATACTGTTACAAGTTTTATTAATTATTTCAATGCACATCACAATTTCCAATCCAAATTTTTCCTCATGCAATTTCAAATTCAAAATTCTTTGGATATAGAATATACAAGGGAAGTAATTCAAGAAGATGCCAAATTTAGCCAGTTTTTAAACTTTATGTGAAACTGAAATATTTGATAGATATTCTATACCAGTGAGGGCCTAGGAGGAGCAGGCATCATCGCTGACAGCTGGGTCTTCCTTTCGTTGATCAGAGTCTTGGCATTGGCCATCATTTCCTTTATCTACAACAGAAACAGCGAAATAGTCAAAATAGTCAAAATACAACCAGTTTGATAATATCAGAGATTGAATGCACAGCATGCAAATAGCAAATAAATTGTGCCTGTTCTACCTCTCAAATATTACAATGAAAACAAGAAAAATACACTGTATCTATACCAAAGACAAAATACATTGTATTAATCAGTGTCAATATGACAGACTGTAACAATTTAGATATTTCTTTTTGCTTTTTTGGTCACGGTATCTTTATGGTCTCGACTACTTTTCAAAAATATAGATTTTTATGGTCCCAACTCAGGACTCGACATTAACGCTTGTCTGGTGGAAAAAAAATTTGGACAAGTGCTTTTTTATGTAAAGAAGTCTCCAAATAATAAAAAGAACAACTGGGGAAAAATTTATCAGTAGTTCAAAGTTGGAAGCAATACATGAAAAATGAACTTCGATCACGATATCAATCGCTATGTAAACGAATGAGTCACACTCGATCGGGATCAGTGTTCACGTATTGCATACAATTTCAAATTTTGTAAAGAGGCATGGATCTTACGAACTTTGGATTCTCTACATCATCATCAAGCAAACATGGTCAATGCTTCAAGACAGTAAGACTAGGTAAATTTTGCTTTGTGTTTGTTGTTTTTATCAATTGAACAAGATGGGAAAAATCAAGCAAGCAAGCAAATGGACTATATGTTAAGTAATACAGTTTTCAAGGTGACAATATTGGATCTTCTTTCAAAATATTTTGGACAAGTGAAGTTGAAGTTCGGACAAGTAAATACCGAATGGACAAGTAGGAAAAAAGTTAATGTAGAGTCCTGCAACTCACTTTCAACATGGACTACGAACTCCCTACAACAGTTACCACAGATACAATAAACTATTCAAAAATGTTGAAAGAATTCCGCAAAATGAAAATTGCAACGGTAATAGAAGAAATAGCTTAATCTCAGATTTTGAAGTTTTATTGGCAGGAAACACAAGCAAGTTTTATGTCCACTACCTTGTCGCCGGTCAGCTGACCTGGACTGGGATTGCCAGGACCTGGAATGACCGGTATTTCCACTGGACCATCATCCACAAATCTCCGCTTCTTCCTTTCCGAGGCCTCGTCTTTCTCTCTATCACCCTCCTGGTCAAAGCAATTTAGCATACAGTAAAACATGCTTATAACAAAATGCTTGGTACAAACAATTTTGATTCATTATAAAAAATCAATTCTTTATATCCATCAAGTTTATAATATATTTTAAAACTATAGGGAATGAAATTCACTTCACTGTAAGCAAGAATCCATTACAAGCATGTTCGCTATAACCGTGTTTAACTGGAATGTAAATGAACAATATATTTGAATATACAAGTACATGTACTTCAAATTCCTGGGAATATTACAGAGTAATTTTAAACTGAAGTTTTTGTCCAACAAAATTTTCTTTACACTGGCAGAAAGTGGCAGTGCATTTCTTTGTAGACTTATCATACATATATTGAGTTCTTCAAAATTCTGTAATAATAGACTTTACATAATCAAAACCCATTTCAATATTACATCAAGATCCACCTACTCAGTTTTAATTAGATTCTAGTACTGACTGCTAACTCTTTTCCAATTTTGAGGTCCTTAGCATTTTTAATAAAAAAAGACATTTGAAAGGACACGGATACAGATCTATACACAAACCCCTGCACCATCACAACACTATCCCTACCTTCCTCTTCTTTCGCTGACTCTTTGTCCTGTAGTCATCCCACACATCAAACAGTTTCTCCGAAAATTTCTCTGCTTGTCTGTCATCTAGAATAACTTCCAGCTTACCTAATTTCATATTAATCAAAATAACCTTAAAAATACTTGTATGTATATAAATGCTATGTTAATACCCATTATCTATTATTTACGAAACACTTCATATCATTATTTACATAATCCTAACAAGATGTGACTCAGATAATCTTTTTATCATGACAATAACAGACAATGCAATCCATATACCTACAAGGTAGCATAATGAAAATTACACTCAGTACATGTTTTTGTAAAATTATGCCACATTTCATTACCATTGAATGGAAAAGTTTCCTTCAAAACTCACTCGCAATTCCAATTTATTTAGGAACAACTGAAACCTACGAGTTCCATTTTACGGAGACTACGAGTTGTATATTGCTGTCTGTAGCTTCCGTTTTACTGAGACTTTTTATTGTGTACGACTTCTTCTAGTGAGGTCCAAAATATGAAGATGATATTTTATGGAAAATGAAGAAGATTAATCAAAGCACACTGGTAAAGACATCAATTCCTTTAGCACTGCAGAGATTATCTCTGCCTGTTTGTCTCTCAGTTCTAGAAGGTAATCGTGTGTCCACAGCACACTGTAAAATTTTTGTCGAAGTCATGTTCACACAGATATGCTACACTATTTTCAATGTATGGCAGTGGGTGGTTCTTCATTGCAAATTTGGTATTAAAGTGTTCGTTTTCAAAAACAAGTGTTGAGATGCAGTTGCTGATAAAATGGCAGCAGTCAATTTGAATCAAATAAAATGACATTTAATAGTGTTCACTTTACAATATTTTTATTTTACTATTTTTATAGTCCTAAGGACTTACACACTATCAATGTGGTGAGTTATATTCAAATTTAACTTTAAATTTATGTGTTTATTCTTTGATGATTTTAAAATTATTTTGGACAATTCTGCACTTTACTGCTATTTATTGCAGGTATATGGAAAGCATTCTAACTGTGGTGAGGGAACACAGTCACTTTACTAGCTTGATTTGACTCAGTTGTGATATTTGAACCAACAAATCTATATTTAACAATGTCTATTATCCCACAATACACATAGTACCAATTCTATATTGATGTATTTTATCCTACTACACATAGTATTACTACACTGTGACTGTTTGTCTGACATACTGATTGTTTTATTCTTGTCATATCCTTTGTCGATACAATTGAGGGCTGCTGTAACTAGCGAAGGTTCAGTGAAGCCGAGGAATTTGTGAACAGTCTTGTCCAGTAGGGATTTCAGGTCATCCCATTCCCTGCTAGACAAAGACATGGTTCACTAGAGTTAGGGAAATTCCTTGATTCTCTGCTTTATGTCACTGCAAGGAAAAACAAGTCTGAAAATTGCATTAGCATGACACGTATTACATTGAAAGAAACAAGGCAGGATATCATCACATAAACTAACGATTCAATATTGAATTCATGTATTGATTAATAAATTCGGATCGTTACTCCTGAGTTTTAATTTAGGAAAAATGCTGACAGCTAACATTAAGAATCATAATGAAGGATATATTTAGGAAATAAACAAAAATACCCATGCGAGGAAATTCGAGTCATATTTCGCTTTTTTTTGTATCAGGAGACTTCAAACATTAATCAAAGTCATGCTATAAAACATACCTGTCACATAAATTGTTGATTCCTTCTGTAAATTACGACTGACTATGTACTAAAGACTAGATGAAATCACGCTAAGGTATCAAAATAAAATAATTTGGAATAAAACGCGAGCATTGCGTTTAACCGACTTGCTGTTCGTAAACTTCGTTTTCATTTGTTGAATCATATAAAAGGAACCAATCAGATAAGAGTTTACAAAATCGATTCTAAATTAAGAATGAAAATAATTGGACAATTTATTTCCGAATAAATCGAGACCGATGAGAACACAGGCACCTGAAGTGTAGATAGCGAGCATAGATCGTATCTACATACCTCCTACCCATCTACCACTGAAAAAATAAATATAGAATTAATAATTCATCCAAGATATGTGATTTCCCCGCTGATCACTTTCATCGGCATAGTCAGTAATATAAACTTTTGAGATGACAATAAATTCAAATGATAAATTTTATCCAATCCTAAATAATTAAATAAAAATCTAGAATACCGGATTCCTCCTATCTTGCAGAGTGTATACTAAAAACGTAACATACATTATGAAGAAGAAAAAAAATGAATTACTTGCGCGCTAAGTAATGATGACAGAACCAAATTACAAAATTACTAATAATTAATTGTGTGTGAAGTGTTCTTAAAGGAGAACGATTTGTTTGGTATCCTTCTTCATTTTCATATTGATCGGCTTTATCATACTCAATGTTTAACATGGGTTAGAATTTGACGTATCAATATTTTACACCTTATTTTAATATAAAACTCCCGGGCTGTGTAGACATCGGGCTGGCAGTATTATACGTTAATTGTCATGACGTCATTCAGTTTACACTATTCCTACTTCGTTCATCAATAAAATATTACCGAAAAGAAATTGCATAAACATTTCTCAGGCAGGGTAACCGAAGATTATTTTCAAGAGGTATTTTTGGCTATATCAGGTATGCAGCAAGAGACACCGGAAAAAATGATACCATTCAGTGATATTTCAGTGATATTTGAGTGACATTTCAGGGATATTCAGAGACATTTCAGTGACATTTCAGTGATATTTGAGTGACATTTCAGGGATATTTCAGTGACATTTCAGTGATATTTCAGTGACATTTCAGGGATATTTCAGTGACATTTCAGTGATATTTCAGGGATATTTCAGTGACATTTCAGTGATTTTCAGAGACATTTCAGTGATACCTCAAAGCCTGTGGCAGCGATGACATTGGAGTTGACACTGAACTGGCCGGAGCTTGTCCATCATACATAGCTCTGATCCTTAGCCGGATTTGGCTCCAGTATTTGGTATGTTTTGGTTCTTACAGCTCTTCCAAGATTGTTCTCGTTTCGGATTTCGAACATTTTTTACTTGAGTATTACTGAAGAGACATTATTTGTCGAAATAGGTACCGTTTATGTTTTATATATACTTGATGCATTTCCAGTTGTAACAATATTATGTTTTAGGCCTTAGTATACGTATATAAAACATGTCCTTGTCTTCAAACATAGTGTATTCTACAGGATCGGGCGGGGCTCTGATGTATATAAGGTGAAAATGCATAAAAATTAAGTAATCTTTTAAAATCGTCTACATTGTGTGCACCATCCTTAGGAAATCATTAACCCCCTCCCCCCATTTTCCATCTGTGTGTGTGTGTGTGTGTGTGTGTGTGTGTGTGTGTGTGTGTGTGTGTGTGTGTGTAAATCATCAGTTTGGTGGTGTTACATAGCTGTACAGATATTCATTTAATATTCTCTATTTTTATAGAAAATTTCAAGATTTACTGAAAATGACTGCAAACATTGGATGATGGCTGATTACTGGGTATGTCCAAAAAGAAATCGAATAAGGAAGTGATACCTACCTACGTTTCGTCAGAAGAGTCTGAATACAGGATGCGATGAAAATGAACTTACAATAATGTAACTGGCTGAAAAACTGTTTTAGCTATGTTTAATAAAAGTGAAAAATGCGTTGCTCCAATAAAAAAAGGAATAAAGAAATCTTAAAATTTCAATATGTGTATTGGTTTTAATTTATCATGCAGCATAGGTAGATAATCTATGAAAGTTATTTGTATGAACAGTGGAACCAACAAATCGTTTACTGGGATTTTATTGTACATTCACGAAATGAATGCTGAGGTAGTGTATATGACTGAAAATTAAAGTTACATGAATGTAGGTTAACATTATAGAAAAATTTCTGGATGGTCATATGTATGTAACCTAAGAACAATCTGCTTAATGAAATCATTGAAACAATAAAGCTGTTAGTGAAAGAGGCAAGAATAGACAGGAAATATCACCATCATGTAAGTAAACCATTACTGAAAAATTTCTGGCTTAATGTTTGGCTTAACGGTCACTGAAATATAAAAGACTAGTCATTAAAATTTCACTGAAACATGAACTGAAAGGTCACTGAAACATGAACTGAATGGTCACTGAAACATGAACTGAATGATCACTGAAATATTCCTGACATCCAGTGAGCTGAATGATAATGGAATAGTACTTTATCACTGATGATTCAGTCATCTTTCAGTTCACCAAAAGGGATATTTTCATCCTCTGAGGTGGGAGGAGAGGGGGTTACCCCACCCCCTTTGGACAATTTTTTTGTTTTGACAAGATAGTGAAAATGTGAAGTTGAAACCGATGAATTATATTCCTGTATTGAAGGACCTCCCTCCAATTAGAATATTGAACTTTGGGTTGAATTAAACCTTTTATCATTTTTACTCTGTCTGACATTCTCTCTCTCCAATTAGAATATTGAACTTTGGGTTGAATTAAACCTTTTATCATTTTTACTCTGTCTGTCTGACATTCTCTCTCTCTCTCTCTCTCTCTCTCTCTCTCTCTCTCACACACACACACACACACACACAGTGGGTTCATCCCTCCTCCCCTTTAAAGAGGTTCTTTAAAGAATTATGGATCCGCACATGAAGCAAACGGAGTAAACCGTAGTCAGAATCGGCACGTAATAAATAAAAATAATTCCTCTCGTGTAGAAAGTTTCGAATAAATCAATTCTGTCTCATAAGAATACAAAAGCAGGTCTCATATGTATAATAAAGGAACGCATTTTGTGTCCATGGGAATTCCTAATCTGTTGGAAGACCTGGTCTCCAAAGGCTACGTAGGTATTGTCATTGAAGAACGTTTAATGTCAACTTTTGCGTAGAATCAGAGTTGTGTTTAACAAAATATTTTTGGGGATTGACTAATCAAAAGATGCAAATAATTTCGAGTTCTATTTTCTTAAAAGCAGCCATCTATGATGTCAGAAATCTTAGACGTTTGATGATGTTAATTTTGGAAAAGTTCTTTATTTTACAGACACGTAGCATCGTTTTTTCAGAGAGAGAGAGAATTATGGATCCGCACATGAAGCAAACGGAGTAAACCGTAGTCAGAATCGGCACGTAATAAATAGAGAGAGAGAGAGAGAGAGAGAGAGAGAGAATATACGCAAAAATGCGCAAAATTATCCATTGCATTGAACATAAAAATGCACGGAGAAAAAAAGGGGGTAGGGGGTCTATGCATAAGCACTTGTGACTGAAATTAGTATCTTTGTCAGTCTCCCAAGACAAAGATTTGGAAAGGTGATCACAACTTGTCCTTCAGAATGAAAACTTGAGCAACTCCACTTATTTAACTTTCCAGTGTTTTTGCCCTTGATATAACTTAACATACTGTGTTGATAGCCATTTCCTGATGAATGCATTGCAGTTGTGAACAGTGTGCGTATGAATCTTGATGAATAGAGTAAAGCTATGTTTTTAAAGACTGGGAATTCAGAAAGGGTGTAAAATGTAAAGTACATGTAACGCACTTCATGTTGGCGTGAAGAGTTGCTGTTCATGCTCTCATGTACCATCAAAATATATTCATATCCACTGAAAAATTCCGGTGTGTATTATTAGCCGATATGAATGATAATGCATCTCGTACCATTTGTCACTGCACACCCGAAGGCACACGACTATGTGATAAAAAGTGAAAATAATTAACGAACATTGATCAATCTCAAAATCCTATAAAAATACAGGATTAAGAGTTGGGAAAATATGGAGTCCTGGACACGCCAGAGGTGGGATCGGGTGCTTAGGAGGAGTAAGCAATCCCTGTTGACCGGTCACACCCGCTGTGGGTCCTCTGTCTTGATCAGGTAAACTGAGCAATCCGTAGTCAAAATGAGTATGTACAGAACGGCTTATCAAAGGGTATGAAACAACGTCAACAGCATTCAACCTATTGACAGGTTGTGTTTGTAAATTATATCGTTATGACGACCATATATGTATTGTATCTACCTGGCCACAGAACGCTGTTAATCATCCTAGTTCTAACCACCACCAGTGGCCATTAAAGCGCATTTACATGTTTAATAACGATTACAATAAAGCTAATAATAAAATCTCAGGATAGACCATTGTATATGGAGATGGAAGGCTTTATTGATCCAATCTGGAGGAGATTTGAGGAGTTTTATACTTAAAAGATGTATATAATGAATTCAGTGGAGAAAGTTTGTATATTGAGTTGCATGAGGAGGGGTAATATATCTGAACTTTTCAACATCAAAGAAAAAATTTATAAGTTTCCAATTTCTGTTTTTATAGCAAGTTTATATCTGTCTTATTACAATCGAACTAAGCCAAAATATGTATTTCATCTCATGATTCCACTATTTTTGTTGGTATCGATTATCCTTAAGGAAAATAAATGATCAAATCTCTGAGTATTTTAAATCAGCATTAGATGCCCGAGTCATTAGCAATATAAACAGAAAACTACGAAATTAAAGTATATCGCGAAATTTGCTGAAACCGAGCCTCTTTGGAATTCAAGGGAGTCGATAACGTTTCTTATATATATAAAATGTAAATGTGTCTGATGTTAAGGTTAACAATAAAAAAATATATATATTTAGAGGTTACGACACCCATACCGACAGTAATAATGATTACATGTAATCCTTTACGAAGCCGAAAAGAAAGTACGAAGGTGGATACAAATTTTGAGGATAATTTTCGGTTTATACAAATGACCGTGAATGTTTATGAATGGTTCTTAACAGAAGAACGTTTTGTTTGTTTCTGAAGTGGCACACTCCCACAAGGCGAGCGCATGCGAACAGCTGACGGTCGCACGTGCGTGATGGGGTTGCCTGGAATCTCTCTGTATCTGGTGTTGAAGCATCGTCTCTTTCTCAATCGGTCGTTCATAATCAAATTATTGCCTCACTTTCATTCATAACTTAAAAAAAGATGAAATGTACACAATTAAAGCACGTGAAGAAACATGGTGCTTAATCACGGACAGACGGCGCGGATTGTTCAGGCATCTCTCGCTCTTGTCTGGGTTTTTTTCCCTGTGCTCCAAACTCGTGGGCCACTGTATGTTTGAAATTACAGAATATACATTTTAGAAGGAACTTTGACACCTGAAATTCATTACTCTGACATTTCGGAAGCAGACCTAAGATGAAATATTGTGGGTGATGCACGCCTCACTAAATCAGTAATTAGAGTGGAATGGTGGGATTTTATTTCGTTTTTTTTTATGAATAACTACAGAAAATTAATTCAAAATTATTGGAAAAGGAAAACGTTTTACGCTTGTGTTACAAATAGTACAAAAAATGTACCCACGGTGTTCTATAAAATGAAAAAAATGTTGCAACACAGTTGTGTAGTGATATTGAAAACACGGAAAAATCAAAGAACGCTTGTTAACCTTGTGTTATTTTTCAATTTAAAATCAAGGATATAAATAGATCAATATTACAATGGGACAGGAAATTTCAATGGATGATTATGAGAGTGACAGCTCGCTTCAGAGTATTCTTCAATGTAAGTATAAAACACGTGCATGCACGTACTGTTTATTTTGTTTATATTTATGTATCATTTTAATAACACTATTAATTCATGGCCATTTTGTTTTACCCTAATGACTTTTTTGTTTGTAAAATGGAAATGTCAATTTTTTGCATATGTACCATAGAATATGCGCTTCTCTCTCTCTCTCTCTCTCTCTCCGGCCAAACCTATGATGTACTCATAATATTTCTAGAAAAGGAGAGAATACACACACATTCGTTATTTTAAAGTAAAACAAAAGTACTATATTAGGCATAGCTGTAGAAGCGTCTATACAAGTTTATCTAGTACATGAAAATAACGGCTTTGAAAGAGATTATCATTGAGGACGTGTCCTCACACCACTTGTCCTCACTAATCTAATATTTTGTATCTACATCAATTTTTTCCCCTGCTGTACACAGGTCACTTTTATGAGGATGTAATTGTGAAAACAGGATTTTTTCCTCATATTGCAGTTCTGTTCTCACAACTTTTGTCAAATAGTTAAAATTTGTCCTCATTTTACACGTTTTACTCTCTCTCTTTCTCTCTCTCTGCATATATATTTAAAACACCCATTGCATATCTCGTTGGGATCCAGGTTTAGAATAGGTCCTCAGTACCCCTTGCTTGTCGTAAAAGGCAACTAAATGGGACAGTCCTTTGAAAGAGACCGGAAAAACCAAATACCCCCCCCCCCCCGAAAAAAAAACCAACGAGACTCCGTGTCACAACAGGTAGGGCACGATATAGATCCCTCCCTGCTCAAAGCTATGCCATACGCAGCGAGCATAAGCCTAAATTTTAAAGTCCTTCACCGGCAATGGTGACGTCTCTATATGAGTGAAAAATGTAACCAACCAACCTACATTGCATATACTTTCAGCTGAGAAAATAATAGGGACCATTTAAAGCATTTATACAGTTTATCAATTGATAATACATTATACATATACTGAAAAACAAACGATCCAAAATTTCGATTTTGACATCCCAAAATATCAATTTACGAGAGAGAGAGAGAGAGAGAGAGAGAGAGAGAGAGAGAGAGAGAGAGATATTGTGTGTGTGTGTGTGAGAGAGAGAGAGAGAGAGAGAGAGAGAGAGAGAGAGAGAGAGAGAGAGAGAGAGAGGTACTTTGACATTGTAGTTCATCAGGTTGGTTTAAGTGCATAATCGAAACATATTTCGATGTTGCAGTCGGAGTTAAATGTCGTGCAATTAGGTTATAAATTGTCATTAAACCAATCCCAGTTTCTGGAAGTGTTGAAGAGAAAATTTAAGCGATATGAAAGGCTTTCACGCAAGAGCGACAAGCTGTCGGCGGCCTGACTAGACGAACGCTTTGCCATGTGTTTTGTTAATTAATTGAATCGAATGACCGCGACTTGGGAAAAAAACAAGCTTTGATTGCGAAGTCAATTGAGTATGAACATGGATGAATCCACAGGCACCTGAAGTGGATAGCGTGTATAGATCTTATATACCCCCCCCCCCCCCACACACACACACTCTACTAGACCCAATGAAAAAAAATTAGAACCAATAATTTATCCAAAATATGTGATCACCCTCATAATCAGAAGAAATGTATCCCACAAGAGATTACAAACTAGAAACTGGCTACGCAGGACCTCATATGAAGGTGATCGATGGGGGAAATCACATTTGCTTTATCGATTATTTTGTTCATTGGATAGAAGGGAGTTGGGGGGGGGGGGGGTAATATACATAAGATCTATGTTCAAGCTATCCGCACTTAATTTGTCTGTGGATATTCTCGCACCGTCTTATGATCAAGGGAGGAAAGGGGGGGGGGGATAATCGCAATGTACCTAAACATTCTGTTCATTGGTAAACTGGAGGATCCAGGAGTTTTCTGGGATGGATCAAACTTGAGATGTAAGGGGATCTGTGGATTCCATAAGGCCCACAAGAAACTCTCTATGGGGTTCATGAGGGGGGGGGGGGAGATAAAGTCGCCGAATCATTTTAGTTAATAACTGAACCAATGGATTATACAGCTAAACTGTGACGCTTCTAAGTGTGCGAATTCGGCTCCTGATATCAATTATAAAGGTTAACTTTTTCTGAAAAGATACACAATATTTAATAAGATATCTGAAGCAGAGGTACGTGGGTGTTACACACACGCGGATCTAGGGGTGGTGGTGTCTGGACCCCCCCCCCTGCAATTTCCAACTGAAAGAAATGCATGTACATATATTCCATAACCACACCTTTCCAAAACACAAATTTGATGTAATTATCAAGGGAATTTATTTTTTATTGAAGAAATAATGTAACAGCTCTTGAAAGCCTTTCCATAATGTAATTATAAGATACCCCCACCATTTTCATTTTAAAGAAGTCAGACTAACTACTTTCTAGCTGATGAACCCAACCACCCGCAATACACACACACGTACACAAATTACCAAACAGTTTGTTTCTGTGTGATTTCTGTGGAAACAAGGGGGTTATTTATATCAGTCTCTGGGGATAGGAAAGACGTGTCTAATATAAATAACCCCCTCGTTTTTACAGAAACTAGTTTCTTTGTAGTCTATCATGTCAATATAATTTATAATCCATAATTTATATATTATACACGTGATTGTAATATACAATAATATCTATGAGAGAACGAAATCAGATCTTTGATCCGCGCCCACAATATGGCTACACGAAGGATCAATCCTCGCATAGATCCTTGGCGTGGAGATGTAAAAGGCTAGTGTTCCTATTAACCAATTAATTTATTTCATTTCATGCTTATACTCATATAATTAGTATCCGGTTTCAGTCTTAATTCAAATTTTCGTTAATTTCTGACAGGAGCACGTTTTGATTTTTAAGAATGTACGCTTTCGTAAGTGGTGTCCGCGGCGCGGTGACTGTGTAAATTGTAAATGCTGTAAATTGCGGAACTGTCAATGTCGACATAGAATTTCTATGTAAACTCTCGAACTGTAACTGTAAACTACAAAAGTTTCAATGTAAAACAGTTGCTGTAAAATGTAAATCTGTCGCTGTAAACTGTACAGTTGTAAACTGTCTCTGTAAACTAGAACTGTTGCTGTACACTGTATATCTGTTGCTGCACAAAATGAGGAACAGTTGCTGGAGAACTGTAAATTGTAGACTGTAGAACTATTTGCTGTAAAAAGCAAACTGAAGTACTAGCTGTCACTGTAAACTAAGGAACAGTTGCTGTAATATATATATATATATATGTGTATGTGTGTGAGTGTAATATATATACTCTGCAAAAAAAGAAACGCATAATGGATTTTTAAAGATTTTAGTAGATGTATTTTGGATTATGATTTTACAATAACAAATGTAGATATTCACTAGAATTGTTTCAATTGAAAAAATTACAGTCCAAACCTTAGATATTGGTGAAAAAAAAGTCAGATCATCACAGTTAAGAACACTTCTTGTCACGTTTAAGTTAGTACCGTGTATGACCACCTCGAGCTGCCAACACAGTTCTGCATCTCCTTGGCATAGAGTCAATCAATGTTCTTACGTTATTGCGTGGAATTGTTCGCCATTCCTGTTGTAACATTTGACGGAGCTGATCGAGGGTCTGAGGCGGAGGTTGGCGCAGGCGCACACGTTTATCCAGTTGGTCCCATAAGTGTTCAATGGGATTCAAATCCGGTGATTTGGAAGGCCATGGTAGCACATTAATGTTGTTCTGCTGAAGGTAGTCAATTGTTAAGCGGGTTGTGTGAGGCCTAGCATTGTCATGTTGGAATAACTCCCTCTGTCGGTCAATTACGCGCATAAGGTGAGGTTGGAGAATTTCGTCTCTGTACCTTTGAGCCGTTAAATTGCCCGGGACATGTACCAGTTCTGTTTTATGGTCATTAGAGATCGCCGCCCACATTATGACGCTACCTCCACCGAAGCTATCCACTTCTTGGACACACAAGGAAGAGAAACGTTCATTCCTGCGCCGGTATACACGGATTCTTCCATCACGTTTCTGTAGCAGAAAACGGGACTCATCGCTGAACCAGATTCTACGCCAGTTGCGGAATGTCCAGCCCCTCAATCTGTTGCACCATCGGACTCTTTCTCGTCTGTGTAACGGTGTCAAAACTTCTCCAAAATACGGTCTTCTGGGTCTAATGCCATATTGTCGAAGTCGGTTGCGGACTGTCTGCGAGCTGATTCTTCTCAATCCAGTTTTTCCGACTGCAGTAGCTGTTGCAGCAACGGTTCGATTCCGTAGATGAAAGACCCGGATGTAGCGATCTTGTCCAGGAGTCGTAATGCAAGGTCGCCCACTCCTCGGTCGGTCATTAGTTGAGCCAGTCTGCTGGAATCTGTTCCACAGCCGAGAAATTGTGCTCTGATTTACGTTTTCAGTTCGTGCAATCTCACTTTGGGATACTCCAGCCTGGAGACGGCCAATGACGATATTTCGAGTAGCAGGGTCCAACCTTGGCATGGCAGCATTTTAACGTTATGATGAATTCAATCTTCAAACTTCGTCCTTTTATACGCTTTAATGTAGTGGTTGAATTAAGCACAAAGTTCTCGTGAAAAACGTAAGCCAAATTCCATGGCGATAGAGGTGTTGTGCAATTTTAGAGAGTCGCCGAGCTAATTTGGCAGAGAGCCAAATCAAATGAACAGACCTTTAAAGTTTCATACTTACCTGTAAAAAAATCAATTACTCAATTGACCATTTCAGTTTACCTGGTAAAATACATAATTTGCATTTTAAAATTTCAAAAGGGCTATGCGTTTCTTTTTTTGCAGAGTATATATATATATATATATATATATATATATATATATATAACTTACTGTTAGTCATGGATATTAAATATTTATATAAATATATATATTGTACATTTTTTTCCCAAAAAATTCTAAACATTTTAGAGAAAAACAACAAGTAAATTATCTGCATACGTGACGTAATTAGGTTGTAACTGGGCCCATGTTTATATCGTAGTATATATAATGGTACCTAAATTTAGCTTTATTTTAGAAATGGGAGTAAATATCGGAGTAAATATCGGAGTAAATATCGGAGTAATTAATGGATTACTTGTATTTCAAGTTTTAAAAAAAAGTTACATGATCTATCCTTCCTGTACAAAAAGTTACATTGATCTATCCTTCCTGTACAAAAAGTTACATTGATCTATCCTTCCTGTACAAAAAGTTACATTGATCTATCCTTCCTGTACAAAAAGGTACATTGATCTATCCTTCTGTACAAAAAGTTACATTGATCTATCCTTCCTGTACAAAAAGTTACATTGATCTATCCTTCCTGTACAAAAGTTACATTGATCTATCCTTCCTGTACAAAAAGTCCTCATGGATTAACTGAACATATCCCCCCAGCGCATTCAATTAGAATCCCCATAAAGTGTTAAATAAAGGCATCCTTGTTGTAAAATTGACTTCTGGAGAACCAAAGTAATTATATCGGCTAATTTAGATCTGCAGGAGCTAGGCTTGGTACTAATTATTAATTGATATAAACAGTAAGTGTATGTGGTTATTTTCATTAGAGACAGGTTGGCCTCTTCCTTCAGTTGCCGATTTATTCCTTAAACACGTGAATATTATGGATGCAACATTGAATTAATCTAGTTAATGAAATGATTCTTGAGATAAGATTTTAAAAACAGTTTACCCTCCAAGTGTTGATATTTTTGGCAAAATTTACATGTTATGAGGGTTGCAATATGATCTGAAATTTTTTGGGAAGTTACAAAATCTTAATAGACTGAAGTGTCATCTCTCTGATGGAAAAAATGTTGCAATTTGTTTCATCATGGCAGACAAATGATTAATATTATTCCAAAATCATTACCACGATTAATGTAGCTCTCTCCTTATGATGTTAAAGGTTTTGTTTTTTGTTTTTTGCACACTCTTTAATGAATTAAACCTTGTGAAGGACAGAAGTATCTTGGAATTTTGTTCTATACATTGAAGTTAATCACATTCTGATGGGTTCTCTATGATGAATTCTCTGATCTCTCGTAGGACGAAGAGACAGGTAAATTGACATAATTTTTGAATAACTTTGTGTATACGAAAGAATCTGTAACAAAACTGCATTCTAAAGTTATTTTGATATGCATCAATTGTTCACTGGAAAATGAAACATGAAATCTGCCTAATTTGTCAGAAGAAGTTATTGGCATATGTTTTGGAATTCTAGAGAAAATCCTGAAAATTATATTGGTTCTGGTGGAATCCTACTGAAGAGGGGGGGGGGGGGGGGGTGGGGGGGGTGGGGGTGGGGGGGGGGAGGGGGACGAGGCTTTGACAGAAAGAACTGACTTGTATTTAGGTGCATTATGAATCAGCCATTGGTATTCTTAAAACTCTATTTATATTGAGTTATCATGAGTGATAATAATGGTAGCTTGGTATGATATGTATATAAATACTATGTATTTTCTACCACAGCGTAGTGACCAGTATACCATTATGTAAGTGTTATATTAACTGATGTACAGATTTTTCACGCAGAATCACACTTTTTTTTAAACCATTGTATATATTTACAGTTTAAAAATGACCACAGTCATGTATAATGCATGATTCATGAAGAAATAACCATCATTACATTTGATAAAGATATCAAAGGCAAAAAACATTTGAAATGTAAATATTAAGACATGACACCTGGATGTTAAATGGATGTTAAATTTTGAGCCATGAAGGTAAGACAATAATTAAGATAATTAAGAAAAGCGTTAATTTCATTTATTATAAGAAATGAATGAAATACAAATGATGTTGTCACAATATTAGTTCTACAGCTTCTGAATTGTGACAGTGAGCAATCTGTTAGAATAAGATATGGGATATATTGATCAGGTTGTCAATTTCTAGATATTAAGGAGGTACTCTACATCGTAATAATGGCTGAATTCTTTCAAAAACATGATGAAACTTACATTAGTCTATTCATTTCAAAATCCCAATTATGGTCCCCCCTTTTTTGGTGTTTTTTTTATTGTTTTCCGCCACACTCAACAATTTTTTCAGTTATCTGGTGGCGTCCAGTTCTTATTGGTGGAGGAGAGAACTCAGATACAATGTACATGGAAAGAGACCGACTGACCTTCCGAAAGTAATATGGTCCCGTGAGGACCTGGGTTAGAATAGATCCTCAGTACCCCTTGCTTGTTGTACTAGGTGACTAAATGGGGTGGTCCTTCGGATGAGATGGCAAAATCCGAGGTCCCATGTCACAGCAGGTGTGGCACATTAAAGATCCCTCCTTGTTCAAAGGTGCAGAGTGCCGAGCATAGGCCTAAATTTACAGCCCTTCACCGGCAATGGTGATGGTCTCCATATGAGTGAAAAATTCTCGAGCGGGACATTAAACAATATTTATCAATCAATCTCTCTATCTCTAACTCTCTCTCTCTCTCTCTCTGAGTAACTCAGTTGGTTAGCACATCGACTGCTGAACTTTAAATTGCAGGTTCAAGTCCAGCAGGGGTTTTAAAGTTTTTTCAGATTACTTGTTAATAAAACTGCATTTTTCAACCAAATAAAATAAATTTGAAAGTTTTCAATTCGAAAATATTGTTGTACATATCCTCTGTTTTCCATCCACATCAAATTTCTCTTGTGTAACATTCCTTCTTAAGCCAGCCATTAAAAACTCTCTTGCCCTCTTGGTTGTTTTAGTGGTTCTATGGACTTTGAGCATTAGAGTTACCTGTAGTTACACCTGCTGGTTACCTGAGGACATTTACACCTGGCCTATTTTCCCAATCAAGTGACATTTAGGGATCTGTTACCTGTAAATTACTGATATTAGAAATACTGGTATTAGAAATTGAATATGTAAAGTGTTTTTCTTTTATAAAGTTTGAACATGTGTTGATTGTTTTCATGCAATGGGTGCTTTGGTTGTATAGTGTTTATTGCACTCACTTTTCACCTCTGCAACATGACTGGGATTAGCAGTGGTAAGAGGGGTTTGTGGTTGCCCACTTGTACATGTGAATTTCTTTCTTGTCCTTTAGCAGTGACCTCTAGTGCCAATATGACTGAGCCACTGAGTTACCTTTTACCTATGTGCTTCATGTCTTGTGGCATATAAAGCATCCACAGAACACCTCTAACTCCCCCCCCCCCCCCCCCCGGACCATTCTCTGCCCTCTTTCTCCACTGTTCGTCTCTAAGTGGGTTTTGGTCTTCCTCTTTTTTCTTTTGCCTTCTGGTGTCCAAGAAAGAGCTATATTGCATATTGCAATCAGTGTTGTTGCCTTTTCTGAGGATGACTCCTATTAATTTCGATCGTCTGTATTCTTAATTTTCTGGCTTTTAAAGGGTTTCATGTTTGCTTTCTAGTAATTTTGATGCTGTTAAGTTTTCTTTCTATTTGATTTTAAGACTTCTCCTCAAGTTGTTATTAAGGAACACATCAGTCATCATTTCATCTGAACCATTGAGAGACATGCTTTTATATTAAATTGTACAACTAGTCTGTTATAATTGCTGTAAAATAAATGTAACTGAAAAAAAAAAGATTTCTTAAACAAAAATTTTAAATCTTAGACCAGGTACAGGGAGATGTGGAAAAGATTCAGATAGAGCACCTGGCAGAGAAGTGGATTCTGCGAGCTTGTGTGGCAGAGAGGCGAGCGGCACCGTACGGACGGCTGCGGTCAGAGTGTGGTGAGCCACTAATCCAGAAACGTGAAGAGAAACATGTCATCTATAATCTAAGTAAGTGATCTAGAAACGATGGCTGTAAATGAGGTCATTACTCGCTCAGTGATAAGGGGATGAGAGCAGTACTTAGGATTCATTATGTTTTGTCAGAGCGAAGTGTTCGTGGATTTCATGGGTACATTGTATCGCCATCCCAAACAAATTCAAAACTTCAGTCAAATGCACAAGTTTTCAATGTACAGATACTTGTACCATGTATCTAAGACTTTACACCCCAATTAGAAATAAACAATTCACAAAAATGCCCCCCCCCCCCCCCCCCCAAAAAAAATTCCACAGGTGATTCACATGGTCATGTTTGATTTAATGCCAGTCAATCGCAGATTAATTCCCACAGATTAAATCCATCAGATTAAGTCCCTTAAATTAACTCTCATAGATTTTCTCTGACAGATTAAGTCTCTTAGATTAACTCTCATAGATTTTCTCTCACAGATTAACTCCCTTAGATTAACTCTCATAAATTTCCCACAGATTAACTCCCATAGATTTACTTCCACAGATTAATATTAATAGTTTAACTCCCACAGATTAATTCTCACAAATTAACTTCCTTAGATTAACTTGTACAAATTAACACACACAAATTAACTTCAACAGATTAACTCCCTTAGATTAACTCCCACAGATTAAAATCCCTAAATTAATACAATAGATTAACTCCCACAGATTAAAATCCCTAAATTAATACAGTAGATTAACTCCCACCATTTAATTTTCAATAATTATCTCTCACAGATTAACTCCAATAAATTGACTCCCATAGATATTTTCTCACTGTGCAATTAGGTCAAAATAAAATAGATATGTGTTTCCGGTTTCCTGATCTTACCTACTTTTTTACTGCCGACCTAAAATATCTTATTGACAATACAGGTAAAGAAAATGAAATAAAAATCTGGAATTTTCAAATTGATTTTTTTTTTCTTTTCACATTCGAGTTTCTCTGATTTACATTTTGAGTATTGCTGATCTTTAAAATGTGTGAAAAGTATGTATATTTGTATAGACCTGTGTTCAAAATGTATCAGGAACTAAGATTCCAAATAAAATGTTTTGACAAAATATAATGTTTTATCTACCTACCCTACCAAATTTTAGGGGGATGAAATAGGAAATAGACATATATTTTATTCTGGCCGTAACACCCAATTCAAGATTGACTTTTTGAATCTCTGGGGAACCATCAACATAGTGCATGTGGACGTCAGATAAAGTAATTTTTATATTGTTTAATTCCGAAAATCTATTACTCTTATATTATTCAAACTTCTGTGAATGATTTAGCAACGTAGTGTTTTAAGAAGGTAAATGTTAAGGAGCTATTTATTTTGCATGGGTCAAATTTGCACGAATGACCCACCAGCACTAATGATTTGGACCTTGCATCTGACATACATTTTATGAGTGATTTAGTTAAAATGCTTTACAGCAGGCCCATTAATTAATAAAGTAATTACTTTATGGTTTATTATAGTGGTTGAATACACAGTATCAATCTAACACATATTTTCTTTTTCTTCCCCCACAAATTCAAACTTCCCCAGGCAAATTCTCTATTTCTTCTGTTTCAGGATAAAAAACATTCATTAGGGCCTCCCCTGCAGGCACGTGCCCTATAATGATTGACTTACGTGTCCATCCATGCAAAATGGTTTCTGGTTTTTTTTTTACTACCCCTGTAGCAGCTATTGATTGATTGGTTTGATTTGATTATTTATTGCTTTCCGCCACACTCCACAATTTTTCAGTTATCTGGTGGCGTCCAGTTTTTGTTGGTGGAGGAGAGAACCCAGATACAATGTACCTGGGAATAGACCACCGACCTTCCGCAAGTAAACTGGCAAACTTGCTCACATAACGCCGCGGCCGAGATTCGAACGCGCGTGGACAGAGGTGAGAGGCTTTGTGATTTTGAGCCCGATGCTCTAACCACTCGGCCCCGGAGGCCCCTTCTATTGATTGAAGATTTATACATAAACTTATATCAAAGGGTGATAATGTAATTTGGAGTTACAGGGTAGACATTATTGGCCTATTTTTGAAAGAGTTATGGTGAATTAGCTATTTCAGGATATTGACAGATTTCTGGACTGTTTTTGGATATATTGCATTGAATTTTACAATTTACTCATAAACTTATATCAGTGAGTTTCAGATCAAATTAAAAATTTTTGTTAACCTATTTTTGAACAAATTTCGGACCTTTAACTTAGCAAATTTAAGAGATTCGGCAATTTTCTGGGCTTTTTTGGGGCTGTCCTTGCAGCTTTTGAATTGAAAATTAATACACAAACTTGTATCAAAGGATTACAAATTAAGTTTGGGCTTTGTTGACCAAATTTTGAAAGAGTTATAGAACTTGAACTTAAAATATGAACATTTTTTCTCACATTATCTCACCAGTGTGAGACTTATGTTAGCCTTGTGAGAAACCCATGTGAGATTTTTCTGTCTTACATTAATTGCAATACCATGTATTTTCTATGATTTACGTTTCATGTCAAAATAAAATATAGTGTACATTTTTTTCTTCTTTCAAATTTTGATTTGATGTAGGCTTTGTGAGAGACAGCCTTGGGTATGGTTTTTCTGACCCACTAATTAGTTTTTGCATTTGACTTCAAATTAAGGATTTTGATAATTTTAAATCATCTTAACGCTCCTAGATTAATGCACTAAACAATAGACAAAATGTGAGAGAAATAATCCTTCATTATATTTACTAGTATGGGACAGGAGACATCCACCCCTGAGGGGACAAGTTTCCCTGTCTAGGACTTGACAATGCTTTGCTTTAGACAGCCACTCTTGATAACCCAATCTCACACTCTTATTAATGTAGGATTCTATTAATCTCATGAAAATAGATGATTCCCCCATTGTATTTGCAATTTCAGGACTATTTCTAAGTGTCATTCTTGTGATATCCAATATTGCTGTAAGTGTAGTCGGAATTAGAATATATATACAACGATCTGATCACCTATCTGAGCTCGTATCTAAAAGCAAAGCCTGTTAACAGAAAAATCATTATATTTGTGCAATATTTATTTCTGATTGCCCTACATGCTTAATTTCCTTGTTGAGGGCAATATTTGGGTCATGTTTACATAACTGCGTTTAGATTCAGCTTTTATTTTCTCCTTCTGACGTAATTTCTGATTGGGTAGACATCTTGGTCCTTAGAAGTCATAATAAACAAAAGACGTTTCCGAATACACAAATGTAAGGCATTTCAGAGTAAGCACTGAAGACAGCATTGTAGTGTAGCATTTGAAAATTACTTGAAAAATAATCGACACAAGAAATATTTCTGGAGATTTTACGTCTCGCTGATCTTTTTTCAGCTGAACAATTATGCTGCAAGAGAGGAAGTATGAAATAGACTTACTTAAAATCACAAATGTTGTTATGTTTCCTGGTATTTTTGAGGAATTTGTATATGGTGTTTTAACTTTTTCCCGCTGTTCTAATTTAAAATAACAAAGACTTTTGTTAGTGTCTGAACTCATCAGAGACATTCAAAGGTAACAAAAATCTTTTTATAACAGCATCCTTTGTCTTAAAATCAAACTGCAAAACAACAACAACAACAAAAAAACAAACAAACAAAAAAAACCCTTCAAAATTCCATTGCATTTGGGTTTGCTTATGTCTTGAGTTAAGAATGCCAAAAAAGTTGCTTGTGGTAACTTGAATTTTTTAAAAATAAATTTACTTCAGTATCTTTACAGACGTGAATGATTGTAGTTTTCTGATTATTTTAAACATGTGAGTGGAGCATCTGTAATTGTTTTGACCAGTACATGTATTGATTTTCACTTGTTGGAGCCTGAATCTTAAGTAAAAGCCTATCTGTCTGGACATCACAGTCCTCTATAGTTATATCCATCAATTGCCTCAACAGTCTATACATAATCTAATGATTAAACAAGTCAACTTAATTTGAGAAGTTTTGTAAATGAGGGTTCTCTCTCTTTCTCTTTCCTTCTCCCCTTCTCTCTCTCTCTCTCTCTCTCTCTCTCTGCCCCCCCCCACCCCCCCCCCCCCCCCCCCCCCCACCACCACCACCATCCTCTCACTGCCTCCTTACTCTGTACCCCTCTCTGTGTTTCCCTCCTCTCTGTTTCTCCTCTCTCATTGTTACCCTCTTCTGTCTCTATGTTTCCTCTCTCTCTCCCCTCTCTCTCTCTCTCTCTCTCTCTCTCTCTGTTACCCTCTTCTGTCTCTATGTTTCCTCTCTCTCCTCTCTCTCTCTCTCTCTTCTCTCTCTCCTCTCTCTCTCTCTCTCTCTCTCTCTCTCTCTCTCTCTCCTCTCTCTCTCTCTCTCTCTCTCTCTCTCTCAGAGTTCCCTGTTCCTCTCTCTCTCTCTTTTACACCCTATCTGCCTCTCCTCCTCTCACTATTTTTCTTTCTACCCCTTCTCTCTCTGTCCTTTTCTATCTCTCTGCCTCTCTCTCTAATTCTCTCCATCTCCTTCCTTTCTCTCTCTCTGCCCCTCCTCTCTTCCTCTCTCTCTCTGCCCCTTCTCTCTTTCTTAAGTAATGTATGCAATTCCTGGTGGTTATTTCAATGGAATCACAGAAATTACCAAAGTTATGAGAACATATAGATACAATATATTAGCTTGCTCCACAAATTTGTCTTCTGAGCTAAAATTAATCAGAGTCTGTTTTTCCTCTTCTTTTTATAAAAATACTTTTAATCTTTGTTGTTGAATAATTCACCTGTCATTTTTTATCTCCTGTTTTTAATGACTTTTTGAATTCTCTTAACTCAGATCTGTCTAATACCATGAGACCTGACAGACTGACACTCAAAACACATGTTAGGGGCAGGCCCTTTACAAAACAGCTGTCTCCCTGCACATCAGAAATAAAGGTTAATGCTGGATAGACCAACAAATGCATAAACTATGTATTTTGCTGTGTGTCGTAAAACTATAAATCTCTTTTATGGTCCAGAGGCTGTAAAAGTCGAGTGGGAATGATTGAAAATTTCTAAATAACAAGATTTCTCTGCCGCTTTGCATTCACTCCTACAAAGTGATCACCCACACTGGATTCTTGAACATGGAAGATTTATTCAAGTATATATTATACTCTAGAACTGTATTATAGTATAGAACATGCACTACTTATACACTTATTCAATATCTCAATTAGTAGAATACATGTACGAGTGTACATTTCTTTTTTATGGTTTCATATTTGTGGGAAGTTGGAGGTTAGAAACCTGGCAGTACTGAGGTAGGAGGTTCGAGTCCTGGCTGTAACAGTGTGGGTGTCCTGGTTGTGGCAGGCCTGCTTTATTATTATAGGTAGCGTTTGTGGAGTGTGTGAAACTTTTCTGTACTATAGACAGTTTGGTCTACTACAATTTCATATTCTATGGACCTGACTGATTCACTGTAGCCCAACAACAATTTAAAATGTACTTAGTAATATTTTTATTGTTCTCTATATTTGTAATTCATGTCTTTCAAGATTTCTAACAGCTATAATTGTGAGGCCTTTGTGGCCGAGTAGATAGAGCATCAAGCTCAAAATAGCAGGCCTCTCACCTCTAGTTAGCACTGTTTATTCTTTGGGGATATATTCTAAAGCTTGATTTGTGTAAGTAGTAGAGGTAAATGATATTTGAACTATAAAATGGCAAAAATTGTCTTCAGGACTGCATTAATTCACTTCATGGACAAATCAGTCTTAAAATAATTTCATCTCACCAATAGACCAAATTTTTTTCCCTAGGTTTTATGTGTTAGTCTACTGTAAATTTCACACAATGTTTGTTCTTAGTAAGTGCTTGGCATCATGAAGCAGAGTTGCAAGTTTGGACGAGACATCAGGGTGGATTATTGGCACAATAGAGAAGACTTAGTTAAGACCACTTGGTGTAGGTGCACTGGGCCATTACAGTTTAAGGGACCAGAGCCTACACATACAGGGGACCAGACACCACACATAGTACAGGGGAACCAGTCACCACACATAGTACAGGGGAACCAGTCACCACACATAATACAGGGGAACCAGTCACCACACATAGTACAGGGGAACCAGTCACTCACACATAGTACAGGGGAACCCAGTCACCACATATAGTGCAGGGGGACCAGACACCACACTTAGTACAGGGGAACCAGACACCACATATAGTACAGGGGGACCAGACACCACACTTAGTACAGGGGAACCAGACACCACATATAATGCAGGGGGACCAGTCACCACACATAGTACAGGGAACCAGTCACCACATATAGTATAGGGGGACCAGTCACCACACATAGTACAGGGAGACCAGAGACTATGCATAGTAGAGAGTGTGTGCAAACATGTACGCATTCACACACACACACACACACACACACACACACACACACACACACACACACAACACACACACACACACACACACACACACACACACACACACACACACACACACACACACACACACACCTAAATGATTCATTCAAACAATCAATATTATCAATCAATGTGGAAAATTTCAGTCAGTTTAAATCCATCCATCTTGGATGTGTGAAAGGTGAATTCTGAATTGTTAAGAAAATTCTGTTTTCTCAATGAAAGCATATTTTTTAAAATGCATTATAAGTGATATACCATTCAACAGGGTAAAATCCTTTTTCAACACTGTACAATTCAGAGTTTAGTGCAGCGTTTGAAACAGAACATAATCCTTAAAGCAAGTGCTTTTTCTTGTGAGCGTGTACAGTACACATGAAATTACTTGAGGTACAGAGTTTTGATTATGTTTTTGACATGGCACTCCACAAGAAAATATTTTACATAATAGAAACATATTTCAGAAAATCTGGCCAAGTATTACAAATGAAATGAACAGCAGACTCTGCAACTCACAACGGCTGACATTGTTTATGTTGGTGACCAAGAATCTCCCAGTGTATCATGGGTGAAGTTGGAAGAGATTTTTTCAAAATCAGCATCTCAAAATACAGTGAAACCTGTCTAATCGGACTGGCACTAGGAGATATTTAATTAATATTTTGTTGGAATACACAGTGTGATGGAATAAACAGTGTAAAAGAAAAAAAAATGGAAATATGATTGATTGATTGATTGTTTGTTGTTTTCTGTCACACTCAACAATTTTTCAGTTATCTGGTGACATCCAGTTTTTGTAGGTGGAGGAGAGAACCCAGATACGATGTAAAGACCACTGACCTTCCGAAAGTAAACTGGCAAATTTTCTCACATATATTGGCGCGCTGGAAATACGAAATAGAGAATGAAAATTTTAAGGTCAGAACGTCCAATGGAGTGAATGTTGTCAGATTAGGCACTGTATTAACGATGTTTGATGGTCA